>NJDC01002459.1:59809-79896 GCA_002245475.1 Calephelis virginiensis
ATATATATATATATATATATATATGTCGCTAAAAATAAAATAACCATACCCAAAAGATAGTGGATGTAGGAAATATATTCTAACACGTCGACTTCAGTAAAGGACTTGTAACTTTCTTCCTGAATTTTACGAAAAGCTTCCATCATCCAGGGCAAAGCTTTCGCATTTTCGCCTTGTTCATACAAGGCTTTACCCAATACAAAACAATCTTCTGCGCTTATTTTACTGTAAAGAATTGTTTTATCATAAAATCTATGTATAATACAAAACACTAAAATTGAAAGTTAAAGCTTTAAAACAAAACTCCATATCGAAATCTGTCTAACTGTTCGAAAGCTACCATGCTACAGATATAAACACATAAACACATCATACTTATAGCACCCCTTTTTTTTCAAAAATCGTAAGAATCTGCACAGACTCCAACTATTGGGTACGACGTCGCGATTTCATAAAGAGAGATTAAAAATCGACTCTAACTATTTCATTAGGTACCACGTCTAAATTTAATAATTCGTTTTTCGAAAGATAGCAAAAGATAGCTAATAGTTTTTGATAATGCATACATTTATCACTTACCTTGACGATACAATGAATCATTTGTGAAAAAATTATGCACTATTATTAAAAACTACTAGTCGAATTATGATAAAACTAATACGGGATCACCTCGGGATTGTGACACATCTTTCTAGCTATTGTGCGAGTAATCGCAAAACAAATATACAAAAAAAAAACACAGTCGAATTGAGGACATCCTCTTTTTTGGAGTTGGTTAAAAAGAGCTGTGTTTGTACATAAATTATATTCTAAGCTTATATTAAAGCGCAGTAAAACTGTACAAAATAAATGTAGTGTTTTTTCGAGTAATTGGAACTTTGACGGCTAACAATCATAAATTTAATAAATTAAGTAAATATGTCTACATACTATAAAAAATTAGGTAAACGAAGAAGCTACACTGCCTGTACATTCAATGCCTTACTACTGCTATATAACCTTGCTATATGGATTAATTCGCCTGTCTATTATAACATAATTAAGTATTTCTAACATAAAAAACCTAATGAAAGTTGGTGAGAATAGATGGATATTTGTTACTTTTTCACGCAAAAACTGCTGAACGGATTTAAATGAAACTTTACAGGAATATAGTTCATATGCATCAGAATAAGATATAAGCTACAATTTATAAAAAAATGTGCTTTAGCATGCGAGTAAAGCCGCGAGAGGAAGCTAATGTATAATATTTGTATGGATATATTATAATGTGATAGAAAATTACTTACGATGCTGGTATGTTATGTGTTTCACTGCAATAGAAGTAATTTTATTAAAATAATTGTAGTTTACATTCGGTAAGTAATCATTGATTTTTGTAGAGTGCTGTGCAGCAGCTTGCCCGGGGCAGGGATCCACCGCTTTGCCTAATCTTGCCGCCATTATGACTGCATGTTCCAGCTCTAATGGATTAGGGCAGTGGTTCCCAAAGTTGTTTAGGCTACGACCCATCTAAAAAAAGTTCCCAAACTCGGGACCCACCTCTAGGACATTTAACTGTTACCAATATGAATAAAAGACTAAGCTTGAACACGTTATTAATAATTTATGTATTAAATTAAGTCTTAATTAAATAACTACATCAAAATTAGAAGAAATAATTGTCAGTCGTGTGGTGTGTTATTCTACAGGCAGGGCCCACTCAATATTCTTTCTAGTGGGTCGTGACCCACAGTTTGGGAAACCCTGGGTTAGGATAACTGATAGACTTGCACAATAAGCCTTACATCCCGGCTACAGGACAGCGACGCACATATTATAACGTCTATGATGTCTAAGTTATCTCTTAACATTTCGGGAGAGGTTTCTGCTTGTTCGCTAACCTCTGATTTAAAAAATGCTTCCTGTGTTTTTGCATATTACTACGGTATTTTTAACATCCTTGATTTTGTTTACGAAAATCGAAATAGAACATTTTACTTGCTTTAAAAATACAAGCTTTTTTAATAGGGTTTTCCGGTTTCGTATATAAATTATTCAATCGATAGTAGGTGCTCACAAATAAATTTGACCACTCGTGACAAGATTTCGTCTAGGTTCTTACTTGTACTAGAAAATTTATACATTACTAGCTGACCCAGTAGACGTTGTTCTGATACTTTTTTAAATGAGATTTTAGTAAAAAAAACTTGGGGTGTCACTTAGGGGTATGAAAAATAAATGTTGGCCGATTCTTAGACCTACTCAATATGCTCACAAAATTTCACGAAAATCGGTTGAGCCGTTTCGGGGTAGTTGAATCACGCACACCGTGACACGAGAAAAAACTATCTTTCCAATTCAATTATTTCTGAAAGAGAACCATCAAAATCTTGTTTCTGGTCGAGTAATCGCGTAAAGAATATACAAAAAAACAATCAGTCGAATTGATAACTTCCTCCTTTTTGGAGACGGTTAAAAAAAGCAATCGCCATGCTCTTGGGTTTCTTTCATGTTATAGTTGATATTTTTTTATAGATTAATTTTATTAGCGGTTCAGACGATTGTAAATACTAACCGTCTTATTAATAAACGCGGTGTAAAGTACTCCTAGGTTCAACCCAGTGTTATAGTCTCTATTACAAGGCGATGCAGACTATAATATCAACTTAATTTTACGCTTACGTTAGTCCATGTTTATAATTAAGGCGGTAGGTGTAACTTTGATTTGCATCTACGAGTATCTGGGCCCCAAATGAAATCCAAAAATTAATAATAGAAGATAGAATTCCCCGTGTTGGTTTCGGCTCCTTTGTAGAACAGACCATCTGCTTTCCTTGCCAGGCAGCTCGTAAAAGGCGAGCATAGGCTCAGCGTCCCTAGCACCGTGACATCTGACTAGCTTGTAGAGTTTAGCAGCGACTCGCCCGGATTGGTACCTTCGCCTTACATATTCCGCCATAACGTCATGACGTGTTCCCGTTCGGAGGGTAAGCGTAGCCGGTAAACTTACTTTTGCTCAAGGCGTATCATCCCGGCATCAGGTTGACAACGCACCATTACCACCTTTGGTGTCTCTAGGCGGCGTGAATTTCTTACCATCAGGAAATCCGTCTACTCGTTCGCCTTCCAATATCATAAAAAAAACTTTCTTCAAAGGTTACCTTTGGTGGAAGGCGTGTTGACAACCGTTTAAAATGTCTTTAACTGTGTATTTTTTTGACAAAATTCATAATGCACTCAAATTTCTACTAAAGCTGGCCAGCTATCTACACCGCTACCGCTACAGCTACATAGTGATAATTTACATATTAATTAGAATTAGATGTGATAGTTTTTACATTAATGATCACGCTAATACAAAAAACATTTATTATATTGTACCGTTAAAGTTGTACCATTCTTTTTATCGGTCATTAACCATGGTAGGTGTCTAGGTTGGGTCTGATGAGAATGGGTTATGTTTCGTTGGTTCACTTAAGTGGGCAGAATGACAGATGAAAGATTGACAAAATCGGTCGTGTATCAGATACGATACGATACGATGCGAATGTGTAATAAGATTTCTTTCGTAATTTTTTTCACCTGATATCAAAAGGACATGGACCATTTTCAATAGAAAGGTTGTCCTGGAACCACCAAAAATGTATAATGCTTAAAATAATCTAACCATTCAATACTTTTCTCTGAAGTAACGTCCCTTTGAAATGTAAGTTACTTTTATGTACAAAATATGTACCAATGCTTTATAATAGTCAACCACAAATTGTGCTAAACATATTATGTGAACGGAATTTGACAATACTAGGTATGAAAAACTTTTATTGTATTTATAATATTTAAAGTCAATAATAGCAAAAATCACAAGCCGAAAAGAATTCTAGCAATTTTTTTGCAATTTTTCCAAAAGTCACACTATTAACAGCCTCCTTGAAATAAGATTTTATAATAATTTGGAGAATTTCTATTATATATATAGTATTTCTAGGTCTTTTTTATGTGCAGTCTTTATTTTAGCCGAATCCAGCCTCAATTTCGTTCATTTAATGATCCAGCCAGATATTTAAAAGAAAATGGTCGATTCAATACAAGCAAAAAGTTTTGTATAATTCATATCACAAAAACTGTCAAAACAAAAAAAAAGTGATGCTCCTCTTTTAAATATATTCAAAATTGGTAAGTCTCCATTAGATATGTACTGACATCGAGATATTTTAGAAAAAGTAATTTAGTTAATCATTACCTACAGTAATAATTATTATGCTTTAAATTTTATGATTGTTGGATTCGGGGCGGATTTGGTCCATGCTCTTTAAATATATGATTGGACAAAGTATAGGGTTTTTCAATTGGCATAGGCAAATTTTGACGCAATTACTTGTTTATGTATGTAGGCTATTTTTTAAAGTAACCAAAATATATTTATTGGTTTTATAATATTTTTGACAATATACGAAATTCTATATAAAAATACTACTTACAATGCAGATCTGCCATCATCGCTGAAAAATATTAAACTTTATGTAAGGGAATGTTCACCAGTCCAAAAAGATCTTAAATTGTAAGATGAAACGATGAAACAAAGATGTAACGAAGATAATAAAGTATTTACATTGACACCAATGCTTTCAGTCAAACAATTAAAACATCTTTCAACAAAAGTACCGTATCGATTACAATATTATATATATTCCGAGGCTGACCTCGTTTAAGGTGCCTAGGTCCGCACATCATAATGCTTTTATAGTAGCTGCTAATTTATATTAGGTAACTACGTGATAAATAAAGACCTATACTGCCGCTTTAGCGATTTGATTTCGTTAGACACATAGCAATTGATCGCAAATAGATTGATATAATCGCTATACTAGTAAAAAATCCGAACCTACATCGCCCTACACCTAGCTGATAATAGAACGAATTATATTTTGTGATAAATTTAGTTTATTAGAAATCATACTAATAATAGCTTGCCTCAAAAAATATTGGACAGAATATTTACAATTGTTTTTTCAAAAAAAGTTTTTTCATTTTATCGATTTCTTTGCAGGCAGTCCCTTATCAACGCGTTCGCAATAGAAAAGCCCATTTGTTAATTTTTTTTCCTTTTATCTAATCAAGTGTGAATTAGTAAATACAATCCATAAAAAATATTCTGATAAGAAATTTTAGACAACCTACTTTTACAATAAAATATGTTTCATCTTAATATCAGCTCAATTCGACTTAGGTTCGGATCTTAGACAATTGTTTCCTTTCACTAAAACGCCATACTCACTTTTTTTAGAAGGTATAGTAGTGGTTAAACTTAACTTAACTTAACTTGAGGTTAATTGAGCCTTATCAGTGGAAGTAATAAGTAACGGTATGTTCACCTATAAATGAGCCCATTTAATCTGCCATCTGCCAGATCCGTGACTTGAAGGCGGTAAGTCTCTTGAAGGCGAGTTAGCGCTTGCACTGCTCCTGCTAAGTCTTCTAATGTCGGATACTTCACATCTGCGTTTTCTCCCTGGGTTACGTTCCTATTGAACTCTATAAATCAAAAAAACCTTATTATTAATTACCTAGCCGTTACCTGCACCAACAGAAAAGAGGACTGCTTTTATGTGTTAAATGCGGGCTCTTTTAAAGAATCGCATTGGTATATTATTTTTCATTAACGCCTTAACTGTGGTTGTCAGTAGTATGACAGATATTCTTCGTGTTGAACTTGGCTATTATTCCACATTAATTTTTTAAGGAGCTCTTTTTCTCAAATATTCCTTATATATCCATTTGGAAACCATATTGCTATGGTAACTGGTTTCACAAAGCTGTTGTGCAAGTTATGAAACGTCTTCGGAATCCAAGATGATAGGCACGACCTTTTAAGCTTTAACATGACGTAAAACTCAGCGGCAGAAATCAAGCCAAACAATTCCTTAAATTATTTCCCAGGTATATGGTAGAAAAAACAGAAATATTCAATATCTCTACGCAAAGCCAAAGGATCAAGACGATTAATAATTGCCTGGTGATTGACAATTTGATTCGGTCTACGTTGGACATGGTCTAAGCCCTACTGGAAGGAGCTGGCACTGGAGAGCCCCTGTCCAAAGCTGATAACAGTATTCCAGATTAGGTTGATTTCGCACTTTGTAAAGTCGTAACCAATGGTTTCGTGTTATTTAGCACGTCTAGTTTTTTAGAGGCTTTTTTTTCCTTCTCCTGGCCGGATAACCACGGAATTGAACAACACTCGAAACATCAACGCTGGGTATACGTTTGCAGGCCGGCATGGCAATTAGGTAAATGTTCTTAAATTGAGGAGATATGATAATGAGAGATTTTTAGAGGAAAATGCGCACACTTTTGTTGTTTCTGGGTTAAATTGCACCAGATTCTATTGTCTCGAGTTGTTTTCGGCTCTCGATAACGTGCTACCAAGAAATATTAGGCCGGCCGAACGTGGGAGGAAGGGAATACTGGGAGTATTATAGTAGGGCCATGATGGACAATACCAGAATGTGCGGTGATTCGAGGCGAGTTTCGAAACTGTAGCATCTTGCGCTATTTATTCATTAATCGTTTTTAATTATCAATCAATATGTTTTTTTTTATGTGACAAGAGACAGCGGTGGTCAGTGATCTATTCTACACAGGTACCCCATCGCCGACGGCCATGTAGCCCATCTTGTTACTTAATATTTGCAACATGTCATTGACATTATATCGAATAAACAGTGTGGAAGAAAGCACACATTATATGTTTTATTAAATCAGGCGTTACTTTGCGGAAATCCATTGTAACATGTTCTTTAGTTAGGGTTGTCACATGTAAATAATGTGACAATTTACATTGTTTCCCGAGCTCTTCCTTTATTCGTGTTCTGGTCGCGGAGGTGGTTGGCGGGAACGTCAGTTAGGCTTGTCACATTCTGTGTCATTTGGAAGATTATTTGCTACAACAGTTACACTGCTTACGCGGAATTAGCAAAATAAAGGCTTATTTTACATCTATCACACATTATATGTAAAGACCCATTCAGAACCCGCGCAATAAAATGACTGCGATTCCAAAACTTCGTTTAAGCAGAACTTTTTGGTAAACTGTATTAAAACTAAATCTAAAACTAAATAAATGCTTGTTTAGGTGAAATTTAAAGAATAAGATAATCTGGACAATCCGTCTTGTATCGGGTTCAAGGGTCTGCTTTAATGGCTTTATTTTTTATGAAATAAGCAAATGTTGTTCCGATTGGTTGCTTGGTTTTGCCTGTTTTTGCTAAAAATCGCCCAGGTTTGCTTTACTCACGGTTGGCAGTGGCTAGATTTTTTTCAATGAAGGCCAGATCCACAGTCAATCGTTTGATGAGGGTGAAGGCGTTTAAGGGATTCCCCAAATAGTTTGGAACATCCTCCATTGCTATTTCATATTCTTTCTTGTAAATGCTGAGATATCTAAAATAAAAATAACGATTTGTTCAAGTCAATATAATGAGTTAATAAAATGAAGTGGATATACATAGTAAAATAGCCATAACAAATTCATTAAGCGGTGTTTATTTACTACAGTAAAATCTAGACGTTCATTATTTTTTTTTAAAGTATAAATATGAATATCTTGCCTTTTTAAAGCGCTAAGCCTTTCTTCTTCTTTAAGGATGTATTCTTGTAAGTCATCTGTGATCCTTTTATGTACATCTAACAGAGATTCTACATCAGATACAGCAGTGAACAATTCTCCTCTAGACCATGACATCAGATTTGAGATTATTATGCCACCGATAATCATAAAAATGTTTGTTTTAGAACACATTTTGTATTGGTCTGAAATCACACACATTTGGTTAATATCTGTGACGTTAATAATATAACGAATAATGTAATAATCTATGTATACGAAAATCAATTGCTGTTCGTTAGTCTCGCCAAAAGTCCAGAACGGCGGAACAGATTTGGCTAATTTTGGTTTTGAATTATTCGTTCAAGTCCAGGGAAGTTTCAAAAGATAAGAATCAAGGGAAAACTGCAAGGAAACTATGAAAGACATTATTTTATTTTTTCCATATAATCTGAATGAGTGGAATGAAATTCGCCGGGACAGCTATACATCGTATATATAAAAATCAATTGCTTTTGGTTGCATTAAAAAAAAGAGCCAGGAAACTAAGAAAAACAACATGTTAAGTTTTATCACACAAACAGAGCGGATGTAACGAAGTTCACCGGGACAGCTAGTGTTTAATGAAGGTGAAGGAATCAAACATAAAAGTGAGTACAAAATTTTATTTGGAGCCTGAGTTTTTTTTTTTATTACCATGGGTGTGTGGTGAGTGGTGGCTATCACCTGGGAGTGGTGTCAGTTTACTGTTGATTTTTGGGACACGATGTAAGTAGATATACGGGGTGGAATTAAAAAAAAAGCGACTTTTGACATTTTCCATCTATGATAAACCACAATACAGTCGCTGTATGCGTATCAACAGACAGGAAATTCAAAATTCATCCTTCTTTGCGTAGTTATGCGCGCCAAAGGTCCTTTGTGGACAGGCTATTAATAATAAATATATTTAGGCGCCTTTTTAAAAGAAAAAATCTGATTTAAAAAATCCCAAAATTGATACGTACCTTTAGCACAATCTTTACGTTTAGTTTTAGTTTTATATTTGTTTGTAGCTTTGTGTCTCTTTTATATTACACGAATTGATTGTATTTCCACTATTTGATTTATTTTAATGAGTTAAGTGTTTTATCAAAAGCAGTCAAGTATGAATGGACATTTTGATTACAAAAAAATCTACTTACGGCATAGGCATGCTACTGCATACAAATAAAGTTAAACACACTTACCTAAGTACATTGAAAAGATTGATACTGTTTATAAAAAAAATAGTTATGTTAATAAAAAGTAATTGAAATAACAAAGTTTTATATATATCTTACCGGCTTTAATTAATATAATGTTCACTTTATATTTGTTACGGTACAGTAACTACACATACATGTAACGATAAATTTTATTGTTTTGGAAAACGTGAGACAAAACTAATAAAAATAGTTATTTCATTTTATCAGTGTCGCTTTTCAAATGATCTTTTTACTTTTTAATTTAACACAATTAACATTGCCAAATGTTTTAACACGACTGCTAAATAGTTTTTGATCGCATATGGTTAAAAATGAGTGTAGGTAATGTTTTAGGGATTTTTTTATTCCCCCATAACTTCTAGACGGCTTTTAAGGTTTGGTTACATTGGGTTTCTTGATTACTTACGCTATTCAAAATGATTTCTTATTTTTTTGAAAAAAAATTATCCTTTTAAATATCAATTATTAAATTGTTTTGTTATATGATATTCGTAAAAAACAGACAGACAAAAACATAAAATATTTTACCATATTAAGGCATTCCGAACTGGTGCCTAATTGTATACTTTTTTAAATATCAATTATTTATTTGATATTTCTATCGTCGGCGCTTGTTTCAGTAGTTTAAGTTCTAGCCCTGATGATGCTGACATAAGCAAAACCGGTAGACTATTTATCAAATAATAAATTATAAGTGATACCTTAGAATAATAACTCTATTATTCTAAGAGTGATACGTAAAACAGAACAAGTGTTTCGTCATTTAAAAATATCAATTATTTAAATATTTTGTTATACGATATTCGTAAAAAACAGACAAAAAAAGAACGAAAGATATCTTTACTATGGTAAATTATGATTATGAGGATTATGTCATTCCGATTTCTTGGTTAGTCCTCCCCAGGGCTCCAAAAGCCATACGTATACTCGCTCGCGAAAAAGGTGTTTGCTTTCTTAACGAAAATGGTTGCAGATATGTGTGTATACTTGTAAGTAAAGATATCGACTTACGTGTCAATATATTATGTTGGAAATATTATTATAATAAGCCAGTTAACATGGTTCGTAGCATGGCTTGATAACCATATAATATGGTTTATAATATAACCATGGTAACATATAACCATGGTTTGATAACCATGCTACTAATCTAATAATATCGCGTAAAAGTGTTTTAAAAAGTTAACTACTAAGACTAAAATCTAATAGTGATGTTAGTGTTAAAAAACATCGGTTTTTTTATATAGATACCAGTATTAAATAACGCTATTTTTTATTTGGGTTCCACATCCACTTTTTTAAGACTATTATCAAAATTAAGAATTAAGTAGAAGTGTTCTTTTTAAGGTTCCGTAACAAGGCTAAAAGCAGAACACCTATTTATAGATTCGTGATGTCTGTCTGTCCATATGTCATAGGCATTTTTTACCGAAATTATAAAGGCTGTGCTATTGAAACTTGATAAGTACATGTATTCTATGGACCGCAAATTAAGATTAAGATTTTCACACAAAAATAAAAATAAAATACAATCAATTTTTGGGGGTTCCCCGTACTTACAACTAAAACTCAAAAAAAATTTAATCAAATGCATATGTGTGGGTATCTACGTCTTCAAAAATGATAGTGAGGTTCCTTGTACATTTTTTTTAAACTGGGTAGGTTGCGCGACAGACACCAAAGTGGTAAAATGTGTCCCTGTGACTTCTAAAATTAGAGAACGATAAAACTAGGAAATATAATGATGGACATTACCATGTAAACTTTCACCGAAAATTGGTTTAAACGAGATCTAGTTAGTAATAATTTTATTTTAATTTGTGCTGAAACACCAACATTTCAAATAGCTATAGTTGTACTTCAGTGTCAGGGGACGGTGCTGTGTAGTTTAGGGTCGCGCAATAGTTCAGCACAAGCCTTTTTATAAATTGTCTTTGATATTATGAAACCGCGCAAGTTGCAGAAATGTCGTAAACCGTAACCACCGTATAGCTTGAATGAAAAGAACCGAAACAACTTTTATATTGTGTCTGCTCATTTTCCATTGATGCTAGGGAACCTTTTATGGGCGAGTCCGACTCGCACTTGGCTGCAATTATTTGTAACCAGCAAGCAACGGCTCTCCTAATTGTATGAAATAACCATGGCCTATAGACACATAGATCTAATAGGTGCGTCCTGTCTTGTCTAGATGTCAGGCTGACTACTAGCTACCACTTTTCCTACGCTCCGGAGCGGCACATGATAGGTTCATTATTGTTGTGCATTTTTGATATTTTGGAATGATTACGGAATAATTTTGCACGAATTGCTTTAATTATCATTATGAAAGTACTATAATTTATGTGGTAGAATACATTCATTTATTGCGGTATCGTACACTAACTTGGCAACATGAACATTCGCGCAAGCGCCCTGTGCCGTCTTACGAATTTTCGATCAGGTCACGTGTCCTGATGCGAAATTAGAAGTTTTTGCCCATTCCATAAAAGTGCGCAACGCCGCTAAAGAAGTTTCCATTTCAAAAATATTACTCTCAGTTTCCGTGGGATACCTTTTAAAGAACAGCGCAACGCATGACCGCATGGGCCGCATCGGGGCGCATCGCCGCTGAATAATTCGCTTAGATCGCCTTCATGGAGCGACGCACACTAGTCACTGTGCCTGTACCTTGGCGTGTACTATGCCATGCAGTGTGCCCCGACCCGACGCCCAAATGTGCACTAGGTATTTGTTATTGGCAAGTTGTATCGCTCATTTCTGCTAAACACTATAACGGATTTTTACCACATTTTGTATAATTGCAGCTTATAGTATGAGTCAACAATTAGGATAACTTTTACAGCGGGAAAATCTTTCTGGGATTGAAAAAAAAATTGATTCACTAACCACAAAAATGCAATTCAACGTGTGTGAAGTCACACAGTGGAGACCACAAGTATTTCATTAAAAAAAGTAGTATCTTAACGCCTATATCCCCGAAGAAGTAAGTAAGAGCACAACTAAGGACTAGCCGAAGACACAAAGTCAGTCAACGTTTTAGGTGGCAAGCCTACACCAACCGGGCACATATTAAATTCCGGGCATCATTATTTTTATAAAAAATAAATAAATAAAGCAATCTATACAAGTACAACAAAAACTTTAAATCATAGTCATCTATGAACAAAGATAAGATGAAGTCCTCCACAGCAAAAATAAAAGTTTAATAAGATAAAAATAGGAAATAATATAAATGCAACGGCAAAATCAAAAAGATATATTGATTTTTTCCAATAGCAAATGCAAATGAAAATAAAGTTAAACTCTTCTTCTAATTTATACAAAACAATCAATGCATATTCTTAAAACGATAGTTTTGATCTTGATATTCCCGGTTACATGGCTTAGTAAGCTCTTGACCAATGCAGTAAATCCATTTGGTTGCAACTGAAATAAAAAAAAAATATATTAGCATTTAGCCGGAGTTTTGGCGCCATCGCGAAAGAAGATGGCAGTAGTTTTTTCGTAATTATTGAATATTGTGTAAACTATGAGTGTTAGTTTAGGTAGTTAGTTAGTTAGTTTAGGTAGGAATTAGTTTAACTTTGTTAGGATAAAGTGCACAAGTGAAATATTTATGAAGAAATTAGTGTATCGTGTATTTTCTAGCTGCCGCCAAATTTCACTCAACGAGCTTGAGTAACGAAGCTACCGCTTAACCCAAGACCCCGACATGAGTTATTGATGACTTATGACTAATTAAATTTAATCCCGATTTTGGTAAATTTGATGCAAATTTCTACTTGACTAATGGCAAAACCATAGATTTAGAATGTACTAGATAAACAAAGTCAGTTAAAAAGCGAAACCAAAAAAGATATGCGTGAGTGTGAGTAAATTATTTATGTATGAGTTAAAAAAAGGGTTGTTAAAAAGGTCACGTACGTTATCGATATCGATAAATTAACGAACTATAAGTAAATTAGCATATTTTATTTACCCTCTTCTATTATGATATAAACAATACCAAATTTTATGTTGTATGACTATTAAGACATTGTATTCGTGAAATATTGACTTTATGTATCACTACCACAGTGACTAATAGATGGTAGATTTGTACGCAAAGCCTGTCTTTTAGAGTCACCATCTTTGTCTTTGTCAGCCGAAACAGCAATGTTATTTATTATCATGTTCCGGTTAGAGCGTAAGGTAACTGTTAAAATGATATAAGTGGCATTATTATCCCCGCCAAACAGATAGGAAAGTACAACTTTTTATATGACTTGAGACAGCAATCAAGCATACGACTCTACTTGTGGTTATGGACAACCGCAGATTATTAACATTATACATCCTATAGGTGCATCGCTGTCCTGGGACTAGAATATTCAGCGTAATGTGCAAGTATAGCTTCCCAAGCTTTCCCACAGAAACGAATGTTTTTATAATTATATTTCAACTATTTTAGTTACTGCGGGTAATCTTCTCGTCAGCATTATGGTTTTCAAATAAAAATAAATTACTAGGATCACGCAGTAAAAAGTTACGAGGTAGCACACATAAAAAATACCTTCGATTTAAAATTTTTAACTCTTCTTTTTTAATTCGATTAAAAATGACCAAATGTGAGTGATCCAGGGAATAATTTACTAGACATAAAAAGAATATTGCAAAATTAATAGAACTCGTATGTAATGCACATAGGCACTGGACACAGCTCGCTAAATAAATGAACTCAAAGACGCGTCCAAAGCACTGGACGCAAGTAACGAAAACACGTAAGTACCTATATGCGTTGGTGGCAGTGAATGCGTTAATGATTAAACTTAATAATATCAAGTATTCATAAAAAGATTACGTATAAGCGCATCTAAGTCTTAAGTAGAAATGTATTTTACGAAACGCAAGTTGGTTAAACAACTAATGTTGAAATCTCTTCCTAAAGAGTATTTATACTATTTTGTTGACATTCATCGATATTTAGGACGTCACCGCGTTGTCAAGCCCTAGCGTAAACAAACAATTTATTATTTTACACAATATCTTTGCTTATTCCGTTTAAGGGTACAAAATAATCTTATATATAAAACAATGCAAATAAATATATTGTAAAAATCCTTTTCTGAGCAGGTTAATAGCAAAAAACTAACAAAACGCAGTTCTTAATATTCTTATGTCAAAGTTGTATTTACCTATGAAATGTGTATTTATTAGGATTGTAACGTTTTGTAACATCACAAGCGCTTACTGAACACAATATCGTAGTTGCCTTTATATTTTCTTCTATTTAAATAGTAAGATTATGAAATTAATTCACAAAATTCACAGCGACGCACTATGACAGGAAAATTATGAACTCTTACTCGCGTAAATATTAGCACATAGGACTCTCTCTCTCTCTGTTCTTCTAAGGCAATTTGTACCTGATAAGGACTTCTCTCTCCCACGCTTTGTTGATCTTGTACATCTTAAATCTATGGGCAAAACGCGAATGCCAAAACCTAAACAAATAATAAATATAAGCCAACGACTTCTGCAGTTTGGCGCAACTTTCATATCAAAAAATAAGTATGCTATGTTTCTTACTCGCCCAAATCATTAGACACTAGTTGCCTTATATCTGAATGCCTTTAGACTTACTTTCAAATTATACGGCTTATACTTTTTCAAGTAAACTTTAAACAGATTCGGGTTTGCTATGTATCTATGGAAGTCCCGCCTCTTATTACGTAGTATTTATATACTCTTTGGACTGCTGAACTGCTGCTAAACAAAAGAGGTCGTTATCAATTCGACTGGACCTTCTTATTGTTTTGGTGGTTTAGTATCTATCTGAATAGTGATTTTTGCGTTATACTTAACGTTGCATAACTTTTCATGAACTTGGACGAATTGTGACACGATTTTGAATAAAACGCCTGTTATTCAAATAGTGACAAAGCGTTGAAAATTGAATTGATTTTGTTGTTTTGCAGTCGAGTTTTCTATTGAAAACAAGAATTCAATAGAAAACTCGATTTCATAATTTATAACATATTATGACATTGCAATATGATGACGTTTTGTGCTACAAAAAAGTGTGCGCGTGTTTGTGGCATAGGGATATGACAACCCAACCATTCGTTTAAGATTACAGAAAAATAATGGTAAAATTTTTAGCACTTAAATGCATTGTATAAATTTTCACTCAAAAGGATAAGTGAGTTAATTCAAATTGAAAATTCTGATTTTTTTATTGTATATATAAAAATTGTTAGTGTAGTCCCTTCTATACTTCATCTTCTTTCTTAACTATAAACCTGCGCTCCATTGAAGCTCTAAGGACAAGTTTCTAATAACCTATAGTTATCCTTTCTAAAATATGAATATGAACGCTATTTCCTTTTAGTATAAATTTTGATTTAAATAGGTATATTCCAAAAGTTTCATGAAGATTCATTGAGCGGTTCTAGATTTCGAGCTTTATAATTATAAAAACCGTACATTCATAAAATATTATCCAGATGAATTTTTCTAAGGTTGCATCTAGGGAATATTTGAAGTATTCGTTCGGTTATTTACACCAATATTATAATACTATCGTATCATTAAATCATTCGTCCTGAAAAATAAAATGACTTCAATAAGTTTATAAGCTCGAAGTATGCTACACTTAAATAATAAAAAAGAATAAATATCCCTGGACAAGTTACACAAATTGAATCAAACCCCATAAGCAATTTATGTGCTTGTGTTATGGGTGTTCGTCAATTATTCTAATACCAGAGATATTAAATATCCTAATACCTACATAGAATAACTTAAATAGATAACAGAATAAATTTAATAAACACCCAGACCCGGTAATTGGGAATGCATACTGTGCACGACGACCAAAGACAGTAGCATACGACCATAGACAACTAGACGGTATCGGCGGGAGTGACCCAATCCGAAGGATGGCACGCGTTGGTACCTTACGGACATTTTTGAGACTAAGTAAATATTGATATTTCATTGAATTTATTTTAAGTAAATAACAATGTTTTGTATATAATTATGATCTTATATACTCTGTTTTGGTTTATACGATTAACTTAACTTGAAAAATGATGTTTTTAAATAGTTTTAGAATGTTTTATGGCGTTTTTGAGCATATTGTTTTGTAATCATAATTTATGTGAATTTTATGCCTAAAATAACTTCTATTGTCTAGATTTATGTTTAAAATGGTAAAATGTATGTAGCTAGACCGTCTTGACGTGAAACGAAACGTATAAGTCTTGTAAATAGCCAAAAAATCGGCTAAGTTTAAGTGTGTTAATAAAAGATAAAATTTGTTGTGTTTCACTTACCCAAATATAATGAAATTGAAATATGTTGTTATAAGTAAGAAAACGAATGTAATGTGCATGCGACAGCGCCCGTAACGACAATAAAAACGGGAGCGCCGCGCCCGCACGTTTTATACTAAGCCGCGGGGGGCAGGGTAGTATAAAAGGCAAAAATCTCGGAAATTCGCCGCCACACGGAAACCAAGCGCAGTCGCGTGCACAAGTATGTATGCCAGGATAAGTCTAGACTAGACTAAAGGTTTGTAATATAGTATAAGTTGATAATTGTATGATTTGATAAAGAAATTAAATAAAATGTGGTTCCGGGGGTGAGGAATAGAATGTTCCAGAATTCCGTTCCCGAATTGTATAAAAACGCGAACCGGGAATCGGGCATTCATTCGCGGTCGGTACTCCAGAAAAACCACTGGGAACGCTCAAGAACTAGAAGAAACTCCCAGTGAGAAGGGAACATTCTGCGCCTCGCTCTCGACCCTGCAAACGTGTAACCGTGTGTTTTATTTCCCAAAAATCTCTCCAGACGGTATTATCAATCCGTAAAAGCCCTAGGTAATCTATCCGCCTCACATACATCTAAATGTTCATCTCGCCTCAGCCTCGCAGTTGGTTAGTGTAGTTAGGCGTGTACGCTAGCCACTCAACCAATTTACGCGATAGTTTTACATCCTTACCCCATTTATTTCCTACTAAAACTGGGCAACCAGAATGAAGAGTGTGTGTATCCAGTTCACAGGATGGATGAAGATTATACCAAAACAAGGCTGCACCTCGGACCGGGGTCACCTTTAAACCCAGCTGCAGGAACACAGTTGCCCCACCCAAAGGTACGTCGGACATCTATTTCGTAAAAATGAATAAAATTTAGAATTTATATTATTCTCTGGTGGTACTTGATGAATTGTTATTGTATAAACCTTGCACTCTTTCCAAATTACACTTGCAGGTACCCATAGGACTTAATTAGTGTTAAATTAAAGAGATCCAATCTCTATTACTTCTGGAGCATCAACGGTAGTTATACTGTTGAATACGATTTCATGAAAAATTGGAAATTGGAATCGGGTATATGTCATTTTGACACATAAAAAAAGAATCTTTACGCCCATATCCACGAAGAGGTGGGCACAACCAGAGCACCCACGACTAGCCGAAGAAACTAAGTCCCACAATGTGATAGGTGGCAAGCCTATCGCCCACCGGGCATACATCCAATCCCGAGTAACATTTTTAATTGGAAAAATGGAAAAACTGCATTTTCTTTTTTGTTGCCCGACCCGGGAATCGAACCCGGGACCTCACGAAGTCAAGTCCAACATGTGGACCGCTAGACAACAAAGGCCATAAGCAACTCTAATTCGTAGATACTTATTAAAGTAAATACTTTTACTTACGTAAAAAATAGCAGTTGCTATACGGTTTCCTATAGTTGTCTCGTCAAAGTAAGGAGTTTCTTTCTGTAACATGTAAGTTCAATGTCTCCAAAATTGATTTAATTAATAATAATGATGAAGTGGTTAAAAATATCAAAAATATTAAAATAAATATTTAACTCACAGGTGTTGCATCAAAATGAGGCCAGTAATTGCCTCCGATGCCGTAATTAATGATTGACCATGATTCCGAGTGCGATAAGTCCAAACCAGAGAAGTCTGCGACTCGACGAGACATGCGAGAAGTTAGGGGCTCCGAATCCTCAATGATCGTAGTCTTACTGACGCGTTTTTCTGTTGTCTCTACTCTTTGGAGGGTCACGTTGAATATTCTCGCCCTAGATATCTATAACAATTATTCACCATTAGTAATTTCTACGTATCCCTTTAAAAAAGACAACAAATTAACGTATATAGTCCTTTTTACTGAAATTAAAAATAAGTAATATAAAATAGTCTATTTTCTTGCATGCTTGCTGTTTAACAGTTTTCTTAAACGTAATATCAATGTACATTTATGATTATATGCAACAATAAATAACGGTAAAGCCTTCTTCGAAATTTGCCATTGCATAAATTAAGAATCGCCTCGGTGGTCTAGCGGTCCAGGTATTGGACTGGACGTCATGAGGTTCCGGGTTCGATTCCCGGGTCAGGCAATAAAAAGAAAATGTGTTTTTTTTCAATTTTCTAATAAGAAAAATGTTGCGGGATTAGATATGTACCCGGTTGACGATAGATAGGCTTGCTACCTATCACATTGTGGGACTTAGTGCCTTGGGCTAGTCATGGGTGCCCTGGTTGTGCCTCTGCCTACCTCTTCGGGGATATGAGTGTAAAGATACTACTAATAAAATAAATATTACTACCTACTAATCCTGTATGTATTTTAAAATTAATTCTGTATTTTAAATCAATATTTACATCATTGAGGAGACGTTAAACTAGTTTTTGTTTATTTTCGTACGTCTGTGTTTTATTTAAATTTCGTATTCAAAAAGTCAGTACTTTTTTTGGATGGCTATATTGCTAGATTCGCGGTTCTTACAATTTCACCTGAATTTGTGGGCCGAGCAGAGTTCGCAGCCCGAAACATTGTTATTTAGATGGATTGGACCCTTCCAATTTTTACGTGTCACTTTCTTACGAAGAGACATTTTGCTAGTTTTATTAATTAGATAATAAAAGAGGCTAAGTACGAACTTAGCTTTATTTGTTACTCGTAGTATGTGCGGTCCAATTGACATATTACTGTCGTCAGTAATCCGTAGCCGTTTCGTTCATAGAAATAATAATTTAAAAAAAGTGCAACCATGTTCCTTATCAAATTTAGTTGTATAAATACCGTTAGAATCGACATATAACTTAACAACATCTCTTTGTCTCTTTTTAACAAATGTTGATATTATATACACCGAAAGAGATGACGACATTTGTGCCCATGCTCATTTTGGCGTCGATTTAAATTGACGTCATGACAGTTCCCATGCTTGCCAAAAATCCATATTTAGTGTTCAATTTTATAGTGATGTACTATTACAATTGTCGATATTTTATTATACTTTCCCAGAACAGAATATTTGGACAAGAAAAGAATGTATACCATTGCCACTGAAAATATCAATCACAGTCCAGCTTAATAAGAATTATTTCAAGTGGCTCAATTTAAAGTGAAGAAAGTGGTTTGAATGTAATCTGACCGACAATAATGAATCTTGTAATAAATATAAAGAGTTAACATATATAAATAATAAACGTATTTGTACGCCACAATGTAAAAAAATATGCTCTTGAAAATTAAATAAATATTCTTTCTTTCTTTTCATAACATTGCCCTACTTATAAGCCAATTGACTAGCGCTAAGTAAGTAAGTTGATAGTTGCAATTTTATTCGGTACCTAGGTACGAGTAAATAATAATTCTTATCTATTTACCTAAACTTAACTATCAATTGTCACTAATAGACCATGTATCGAAATCGATACTCTACTTTTTCTGTACAGCCTTGTAATGTTAAAATGGCAGCCATATTTAGTAGCCAACGGCAGGTTTTTTTCGTAGGTATTTAATTAATGTCTATATACTTAGAGGTCAATGGTTTCGTTGACTTTCCCCAGTAGATTATTCTATCAAACATTTTGATGACACTCGGGTGTGGGATATCACCTAGGATAAAGCGCAACGGTTGACTTCTATCCTCCACTTCCTGAACCAGTCGCCCACCCCAACTATAATCTCGGCATAGTTTTAATACTAAAGCTAAAAATTTTCAACAAAACCTACATGTAAAATAGATAAGA
This sequence comes from Calephelis virginiensis, assembly GCA_002245475.1. Taxonomy (NCBI): domain Eukaryota; kingdom Metazoa; phylum Arthropoda; class Insecta; order Lepidoptera; family Riodinidae; genus Calephelis; species Calephelis virginiensis. The sequence continues at coordinate 79,692 of NJDC01002459.1, forward strand.
ACCACTGTGATCACGTCAGGTTTCAGTCGAAAAAAACCAAAGCGAAATCTTTAAATCCTTTCAAAAGCTTTGATGCCAGAGGCAAACACAGACACAGACACAGACACAGACACAGACACAGACACAGACACAGACACAGACACAGACACAGACACAGACACAGGCACAGACACAGACACAGGCACGCACGCACGCACGCACGCAC
>NJDC01002459.1:79917-114869 GCA_002245475.1 Calephelis virginiensis
ACACACACACACACACACACGTCAAATAAATGTAAAAAAAAGTAAACATCAATAAATATACTTTGATCCAACGCCCATGTGACAGTACAAACAGCTAAGCAGTATAATATTTTCAACAAGGTCTAAAATGTATAAGTTTTTTAGAATTAAAGATTGTATAGTTGTATAGAAACTTTGCCTCGTCTTGGCAACATTTTATTCTTGGCACATTTTTAACTGAATATAATTTAACCTGAAGTAACTTAAGATTTTAAAGGATTAAAAATGATAAATACCTAAATTGGGATAACAATTTGTTTGCATTGCTTGCATAGTGTCTAACATACACTTGGTAATGGATTTAAATTAAAATATGTTTGTCCAATAATTTGAAATAAAATAGCTATATACTCGTAATTTAAGTAATTTAAATGTATTCCAAATATTTTATGGACATTGGATTATCTGTGGACTGATTACCTTCGGAGTAGCTATCAATTTAATTTGTTCGATTTCTCCATCACTTAGCACTTCATGAAACATAATGATATCGGGGTCATGATGCAGGTATTCCATCTTGATGGGAGCTATCTTCAAGAACGGGTGGTTTTCTTTGAGGTAGCGGCATCCTAACCTAGACGTAGCCCATTTTCAATTACAATTATCAAATGTGCAAACCCTTTACAATTATCGAAAGCAATTTTAACTATTCGTATTATATGTATAAAAATCCCATCACATGCAATACTTATTTTTTTTACTTAAACTTAAAATAACAGTAACCCAAAATTGTTTTATAGATAAAAAACTACAAAGTTGACTTGCGCGACACAAGACTTTGACACAAGAGACGTCACATATGTTTTAATTAAACATTAAGGCTAAGAACCAGCGCTCGCCACTATCGCGAAACTGGTGTTTTTTTTTGTACGTGTCTGTCAAATGCATGGTAGTGTGGGTAATGTTTTATTTATTGATTTACGGCCAATATTAATAATCAATCCTAATCCAAAACTTGCTGTCCAAGATTGATATTTTGATCCATTTTTATGTTATCGCTTGCCAATAACATATCTGTGGACAGGATAAATATGGCAATTAGGTATGGGATAGGCCGCCGGATACGCAGCTATCTAGATTGCTTGAAATCCATTAGATTGAGATACATTATTAACATTGGCCGTTAATGTACTTTATAAGCATTATTATTGAAAAATATTAAGGTTCTGCACTTCTCCTACACATAAACTCTAAGTGTGCCAAAAGTCATACTCCTCTTTCCGCGCAATTTTTGTAAAAAGGGGTCAAAATATATTAATATTACGATTATTTTGTCAAAAACTTACTTCTTCTTAACCTCGGCTGAAATTCTCATCTCACCCCGACACATTGCCTTATATTTCTCATTGAATGAGTTAACAGTGGAGTCGTTTTCATTGCCCTTTAAAAAAAGATTATAATTAGTAAGATATTCTTTTTAACTGAAGGTATTAGTGCATTTCTAAAGATATTTTAGTTTTTACTACTTGCCCCGTGCACTTTTTTACAAAAAATAATTTGAGGAGTTAATTAAGTCCTCGCTTCGGTAGCTTCAATGGTTAGACGAGGGTTTTCCAAACTATGGGTTGCGACCCACTGGTGGGTCGCGAGAGAATATTGAGTGGGCCCTGCCTGTAGAACAACACACTAACCAGCCGAGCCAACAGTTGATTGCGAAAATAGTAATAAAATACAGATGATCTAAGTGACAAAAACGAAACTGAGTCTGACTTCTAAATACCCTCAGTGATTTTGCATGGCACGAAACGTCAGAAAGTTATGACCAAAATGTTACCCAGAATATATAAAACCAGAATTCACTAGGAATAATGATACGACATAATTTAATAAATAATTTATTAAGCTATAAAAAAATCTTGTGTTATAAAATGTTCCAAACAGTGTTAAAACTTTGTCCTTTGTTCAAATTGGTAACTGTGAAATGTCTTAGAGGTAGGTCCCGAGTTTTGGGAACTTTTTTCAGATGGGTCGTAGCATAAATAACTTTGGGAATCACTGTTAGAACATTCGTCGGCGAAGGACGATAGGGTACAGGTTCAAATCCTGTCTCAGGTGATTTTTTTCTTCTCTAAATTTTTGAAGTGTAAACTTTTTTAGCGGCGTTGCGCACTTTTTTTGGAATGGGTTAGAACTTCTAAACTCGCGTCAGGACACGTGACCTGAAATTTCGTAAGACGGTGCAGGGCGCTTTCGCGAATGTTCGTGTTGTCATGTTTGTGTACGATAGCGCAATAAATGAATATTGTATTCTAGCACATAAATGACGGCACTTTCATACTGATAATTAAAGCAATTCGTGCAAAATTGTTCCCTAACCATTCCCAAGTAAGTATCAAAAATGCACAACGTTAATATTCAAGTTTTCACTTCTACCGGCACTCCCGGAGTGCAACTCATTTTTTTAATATTTTTTCCGAGCACAATGACTAAAACTAAAACATCTTAAGAGAGTCAATAGGGATAGATAGCGAGGCCATTAAAAAAAGCGCCTAGAGACATCTCGAGGAAAAGTAAGTTTAGCGGCTTCCTTGTCCTTCAAACCAGAACACGTCAATAGCAAGCACTGATGTTATGGCGGCGGGGATAAGTATGACAGTGGTACCATTCCGGATGAGTCGTTGTGAAACTCTACAATGTAGTCAGATGAACCAGTGTTACTATAACTTGGCAGTAAGCCTACGCTCGCCTTTTACGTTCCTGACTGGAAGTCAGATGGTCTATTCTGCAAACGAGCCCAGACCAACACTGGAAATGGGTTACATGGAATGAATTACTTACCTTTCCGTCTTTGTCAATGTTACTATCTTTTTCCACAATGGTTTGATGCTCTATAGTATTCTGTAAAGTGCTCCAGTCGTTTACATCAAGATCTGTGGAATCAGTCGATTCTAAAGATTTACTTTCTCCTCCTGTTAAATGTTAAAAAGAATCACAACGTGACTGGCTGTCAAAGGTTAAACTTGAGTCTTATTATCAGCATTTGTTTGTTACCTACTCGCCAGACAGGACTGCGGTGGAAGGCGTATTGTGCAATTCCACCGGCTACCCTACCCTCTAGACAGGTATATGAGTAAGGGTTGATTGTTAGTTCGGGTAGTATATTTTATTAATTTCATAATCTATTTTTTTATTGCAAAAGTCAGCAATTATCTTTAACTATCTAGGGAGCAAGCGGCTCCCTAGATGATGATAATTGCAGCCTATAAACACCATAGATGTTGTAGGTACAGCTTTTCTGTAACCTGTACAGGAACATAGTTACAGGTACAGCTTTACGCCTGTAAAGCTGTACCTGTACCTGTAAGCCCAGGTACAGCTTTCTTGTACCTGGGGAGTTAGGCCATTGTACAAGTCTATTGTATACACATGACATTGTATTATGGCGGCAGGAATAGATAAGGCAGTGGATCCTTATCCGGATAAGTTTCTGCACATCATTCTTCCGCCAGTGGTCTTGTTGTTAGTGTCCTGTTTTGCCTTTGCTCGCCAGCACGGGGATTAACAAGTAAAATGTTGCCACACCTAAAAACCAAAATGGAGACGTGTCAAGAGAACGTTGTTGGTTTTCCACTTTCAATTTTCGTAAAGTCTGCGCCATCCACGCAAGAGCTTTGTCGGTTTCGTTTAAATGATATAATGTCCTGCTCAGCTCGTAGCAATCACTCGCTGTTATAGTGCTATAAGAAAATTAAAACGAGATTTAGTAAGCAGAGTAAGGCTTGTTTCACACGTACTACGAAAATCACCACATTTCACTCACTATCATGTGAGTGAGATTGCTTATAACTCAACCTCAAGGTAATCATTACCAATGGTATAACAATGTTTCCTCTTCGAATTTTAAAAATCATAAAATTTTTAGTTTTTTTTTTTTGATTAGCCAATGCACGAAACAAGATTTAAATCAGACGTTCTTAATGACCGATGTCTATCATTATGTGAGTTGTGCACTCGTCAGCTAATGAATTTTGAACTCAATCACATCAATATTTTTTTAGTACCACAGTGAAGCTGCATAAAACTGAAGTCACTATTTACACATAGCCACTGGTTGATAGCCTTTTGTCGCCGCGATGTGGTGTGGTTGTGGTACGTTTGGATTTCATTTAAATAAATATTCATCATCATCTTTGTCATCATTTAAATAAATAATAAGATCTCTAATTATTTAATTACCGTAGGCAAAATTTAACAAGAGTGGTATCAGAATACTAATTGAATATTGCAGAGCTAGTTACTCAAATATTATCAATTAGGCTAAGCCCACATCGCAATCGTAGTCACAACAGTCTTAAGATGTTATGTCGTAGATGTGCCCGCTGGCATACGTATAATCATTATTAATTGTTAATAAGAGAAGCCGACATACTCATTGGTGCAGTTTTTGTGGTATTAGATTATTTTGTCTATAAGACGTTTTGTTTGAAGTGTGCGCGTCTCCGTATGTATTTAAACGCAGTAGTCTGTCTTGAACATGAAGGTATAATATTATTACTACAGGTTATAACTCTTACCAAAGACTGACGTTATTTCCAAATATTTCTAACTCCTTCTAATGTAATGACCTCTCTTTTGTTCTGACTTTGTTAATTTACATCACAAGACTCGCAGAAAGAGTGGCCAGTACCTACATTAGATTGAGTTAAACATATTTGAAAATGACATCAGGTTTTCAGATTATTGTGACTGCAGTGTGAGTTATCCTTAAAACTGTCAAGAAGACAAACAGCAAACAAACATATAGATGTATATAGATACGATTACAAAAATCGAACAAACAGTTGTATGAGATCCATTTGTAAATTGCAACTGATTTTTATTTTAAAATATATAAAAAAAAATGTGAGTTCAATAAAATCTACTTACGATACCAAGGGTTTATGGTGTTTGCTGTAAAAAAAAAATGTAAATTAACAATTTGCTAATAGGTGCATCAAAAATAACTAAGCTAATGAGTAATTACGAACCTCATTCGTACTATTTCTACTGTTTACATTGGTAAAAAGAAAGCGTTGTATATGTCAGACGGTTTTTAAAGTTCAAGATTAAGATCTAGACACGCGACAGTGTGTCAAGCCAAGTTCAAGCAAACGAAATGGCTAGCCAGCTTCGAGTGTAATTATTCCGCGAACCACTTGGTGCCACTTTTGCCCCTTTTTTACCCAAAACCTCCTTAACGTAAACGCATCAAAGTACATAAATGTGTTTAATGATATCTATAAGAACCTAGATGTTCATAAGTAAGTAGAAATTTAATGAAGCTACCTCAAACGGTTATAAAGATATGAAGGTTAAGAAGTCGTAAATTTTAGCACTTACTGACTGACTGACTTAAGTAATTAAACCTAACCTACTTCCAGACGACCTAAAAGAATGAGATTTCGAATCCAACTTGGTCATTGTGTATAAGCGAAAAAATGATCTAAAAATAGAAAAGTTAAAAAATAGGGGGGACCCCATTATGTTTTTTTTAAATTGTAGCATAATGTTATTTGGTTCCGATAAATATACATACTTGGTTTATGCATAGAACTACTACTAGAGCACAGAGTGTATTGTGTATTGACTATTTTATAAACTATTGAACTTGTGACCTATAAATATTTACAAAACCATTTGCAACAACAAATGTAATTGAACAACGTTGTTCTGAATTTTAGCTTAGTTTTTATTTTGTCTTTCTTCCCTGTCTTACGTTGACCCCTTATGTAAAAGAAATAAAAATTATCCCCTAACCTTCCTTATAACTTGGAATACCCGCCAGCCAAATTTTGTCAAGATCGGTTTAGTAAATTAGACATGAATTGAAGCCGAAAAACAGACAATTAGACAAAAATTTAAAACTGCTCCAAATGTAAAAGTTATGCTGTTAAATTTTTATTTACTTTTAAATATCTTTTAAGCATCTACACAATGCACTATTTTAAAATTTAATTTTAAGTATAGATTTGAAAATATTACAAAATTCAAATTTAAAGCGAGTTTTTTAAAAATCTATATATTAATACGCGATGCCAAAACTTTGGACCCCTTTTTACGAAAATTGCGCGAACGCAGGAGCATAAAATTAGGCACACTTATTGTTTATGTGTAGGAGAAGTGCAGAACGCTAATATTTTTCAATAATAATACTTATAAAGTACTTACATTGAATTAATAAATAAAACATTACCCACACTATCATACATTTGACACACACTAACAAATATATTGATGATAAAAAAGATCACAGATGGCGCACTAAAAAGTTTGGAAACAAAGTAGTTAGTCTTGAGAAATGAAGATGGCGTTCTTTTCAACAAGATATTAAAATTTATTCTGGTCTAATTTCGACCAACGGGCGACCACTAGTAAAATTGATTAGTCATTTTTATTAAGAGTATCACTAGAGTTTTAGAGTAATTAAGTTTTATTTATAACTAGCCGACCCGTCGAACCTTGCGTCGCTTTAAATTTACAGCTGCTAATAGTTTGGATAGAAAAAAATATAATAGTGTTTTCCCACTTTCCTTGCAATATCCCCGGTTTTTCTCTTCATAAGAACTTTCTCCTGACATTAAAACTAACACAACAGAAAGTGAATTGGAAAAATTGCTCCATCCATTCAGGTGTGATGCGATTATTACGGGTTTTAGGGACTTATGTTACACGTTGTATGTACACACTTAGATATAATGAATAACTCACAACGCCGATGTTCCATCGTCTCTGTAAAATAATAAAAATAAGTATTGCTATCGGAATACACTAAAACACATATCTAAATTGCATTTTTAATTCTGCCCTTTACTAGGTACATAATAGCTATTTACCTACAAATTCGTCAGCGTAGAAAAGTTATATAGGTTTGGCTTTTGGCTTCGACAAAATAGTAATGATATGATACAAAATATGGTTGTTAACTTAGGTTCAAAGAGTTATGTAATTATGTAATTTATTGTTTCCAATAAATAAAGGTACCTTTACGCATGTATCCCTGTAAAGGCAGGCAGAGATAGAATCAGGACACCCGTTACTAGCCGTAGTCTTACAACCTACCTACATACCGCTAAACACATTTTTGACATAATTTTCAGTTCATTTTCATCCCCATTGTGTCCTTTAAGGATGGTATTTTTTTTAAGTAGCCTACGATTGAACGCGTGTCTTAAAAGTAAAGAAAAGCTGGAAAAAACCGACTTTGATTTCGATAAGTAAATCATCTATTTAGCACAAAAATAAGGATTTGCCTTGGTTTCCCGAAATACATACTATCAATCCAAATTTGGTCACAATGAGAACTTGGAAGTACATTCTTTTAAAGGGAACAAAAAGGATTTTTAAAATCAGTACAGAAATAACAGAGAAATCCATTTACATACATAAAAAATATAGGAGTCAAACATATAACCTCTTTTTTAAGTCTATAAAAAATAAATTGATACTAACCTATAAAAAACTCCATTCAATCTTCCTTCTGCTAGATCTTCAGTTTTGAGAAGATAAAAGTCTTGCAAGCGGGACAATGCCTTTACAGATCCTGTCACATCTTCTAAAGTAGGATGTGCGATGTTTGTATTATTTAATGTGTCAAATTCTGAAAATTGGAAATTAATTAATGTCTTATTTGTTAACAAAGACCAAAGACCTCCATATTTTAAACTGAGATTATAGTCTTTATTACACTGCAATACAGACTGTATTGTCAACTTAACCTTGGAGTACTTTACTAAAGCTCAGTTCTTATACTCAACGAACCGTAATCCGTTAGTATAACCATTTGTAGTTAGCCTAAAAGTAACGAAGCGTTGCTCATAATTTCACAAAATTTTGATGTAAATCTGACCGTTGTTGATTTTTTACTATTCGTACAAAAACAACCATTCGTAAACAAAACGACTCGTTTATTAAATTTAAGAACCAGGCCTTAATATTTATGAATAGGATATAAATTTTCTTAATTATAAAAGCAACTTAAACATTATTTTAATCTATACTAATAATTAGTCAGAAAGACTAAAAGTTTTTCTAAGTTAGAGAACAAGCATGCGGCTCTCCTAATGGATTGTAGGCACTATAGATGTTGTGGGTGCATTACTTTCTTGTGATCAAGTTTGTGTTCTTGTGGACAAACTGGCGATCGTGACTTATGGTGCTCTTTGGGGGCCTATGTCCAGCAGTGGACGTCTTCCGGTTGATGATGATGATGATGGTCGAGTTGTTTGGCCAATGGTGCAAGTCTGCCGGCTTCCTACCCCTTCAGACCAGACCATGACACTATCATTATCGCGGCAAGAATATGTAGATAGTTTCCTACCCGGACAAGTTGCTGCATAGCACTCTCCCCCCATCGGTATTCTTAGTAGAGACAAATTTAACCATTGTCTCTTACGAACTACCTGGCAGGAAGAAAGATGGTATATTCTTCACTGGAGACCCGAACAAACACGGGACAAATCTTATTATTTTAATCACAAAAAAAAATTGTTGTTGTGGCTTAAAATGATGTGGACTATATCTACTTATTAAATTTTATGTGACTGTAATATAAACAATTTTTGTACGGAAACGGGTTTCTTTAAAGTATGTATTGCGACGTGGTGGAGATGGGCTGAGCTACCATCCACCACTATGTTAACAGGTTGCGAAATTTCTGTCACTTATATGTCTGTATATGTATATATGTATGCCACTATTTTCCGGTAGCGTAGCTCACATATTCATGAACATTCCGGACGAACTTCCTGCTCCTCTTTTTTCCAGCCCTTCTCTTGACAATTTTCTTTTTCATTATTGAATCCTTTTTTTCAATAGTGAACCATGTTATAATTTAAATTATCTGTGAGGGAAGGAAGACAATACTGGGGAAGTTTTAACAATTGTTTAATAATAAGCAGTAAATTATTTCATCAGATTCGTTGAATTTGTTTGGAACTAAGGCCTCAAACTGGATCTCAGCGATTTACGGGGCGGCGGCGACAGCAGGGTGGGGGCGGGGGTGGAGCTATGCCCGAACTCGATGTTAGCGGCCAGATCGCTCGTGTTGCAGCGACTAGAGAGAATATATTGTTCTGTGCGCGGCAACGAAGTGTTGTGTTTGATGTGAGCACGGTGTCGATACGGCGCGGGCGGCAACATCTTTTGAACCGAGTGCTTTTGATTCGTATAATTTATTACAATACCCCAACAAGTTGCACGATTATACAGGAATGGGTGGAGAGACTTTTGATTAAGATATTTTATTGTAGGAACTATACAGTCCAATTTAGAACCTAACTACACATATTATAATCTTTTTTTATTATTCAAATGTTTGGTATTCCAAATCGGTGATCTACCAAAAATTTCACTAATTATTCCCTCCGGTAAAATGCTGCGATTTACGAAAATTTACAGCACTACGTTGACTCAATCACAGAGAGACCGCTTGACGGTCGCTCGTCGCTCGGGCACCGCTGCCCGCTCCGCTGACATCCAGATCACTTCAATAAGAATCTATGTGTTAGATCGCGCCGCTGTCGCCGCCGCCCCGCAATCGCTGAGATCCAGTTTGTGGCCTCAATGTTAATAATCCACTAGTATTGTGTTTAAGAGTAGGTACATGTTACGTAAAGTAACATAGGGTTGTTTCGCCTATTCGCGTCCACTTAGTGGAGTTTGTAGGTTTGAGGTAAAATATAAAAATGTTCTAGATCTAGTTTTGAATTAACTAATATTGTAACGCAGCCGTAGTATAGTCTATTTTAAAATAAAGCTAAGTCTTAGCTAAAATGTCTTACGATTGTTTTTTAATAATTAAAATAATCGAAATAAGTTGGCGTCCACAAAATCCAAATTGCGTCCACCCATGGACCAGTTTGCGTCTACCAACTTATGAAGGGATTAGGGGGAGATTTTGTTAAGAAAATTTATAGAAATATTGGGCTGTCTTTCTTTATAAAATACATATGTCCACGCCTAGTCCTTTACTTGGTTGTTCATTTTCATTTGTTTATTCCAACGGTACTACGTCTATTAAAACTCTTGAATACGTTCTGTCTACATCTCTTTCAAGTGCTATTTGGTTTCATTTGCATTCAAATGTAGATACACTTTTTTCTTTCCAATCGTCATTCATTAGTTCATTACTGTTTGCAGCTCAGATGATTTGGAGCCCAAAATTACATCATCGATTGTTTATAGCAGGCAGGTCACCACTAGGTCATATATTTTTCTTTTTTCGCATACACAGTATCTTAATTTAAGAATACAGACATTTTAGATCTGCAGGTAGTCAATTTTCTCTTAGAGATTTCACATCGAGCACGTCCATTTTACAAAAAAAAATTAGTTCCTTCAATTTTTTTCCTGACTATTTTTTCCTATCGTGTTCCCTCTTTCGTTCTTGATATTCTCTTTATCTTATTAATTTCTAATGAAAACATTGGCAATAGATTTGCCATCTATCTCATCGTGGAACTAAGTATCTGATTATCTTCTTAGGCTGATCGTGCGTGCCGTAGTTGCACCTTTGTCAACTTCTTTGTCTTTATGTTATTAAAATGTATCATACAGCTATTTGTGTATAAATGGAAGAAGGCAGAAACAGTTTAATGCGCTTGTTCCCTTCCGGAGCGGTGGTGGGTACTAGTCCCGATGGGATTATACAATGCACTCTACCGGCTACCACCTATCTATAACTGTCTGATTTAATTTTATAAAACAGTTACTTAAGATTTAGTATTTAAATAAACAAGTGGACGCAAACTGGTATATAGTATAATCCATTCATCGAGTTTGCGTCCATTTAAATTTCGACATCTATATCTATTTCTTTTACCATAATTATGTGGACGCAAAGTGGCTATTTTAATAAGCATAATAATAATGGCAAAAACGAAATAAAAGTTCGCGTCCATCTCATTTTAACTTTAAAAAATTCAATAATCAATCAAAATCATCATTATTTTTATTCTTTTATTCATTTTCAAGGTCTAGGAAGTAATACAATCTTTATTTAAACTTCAAACATTGAAAAATTACGTATGAAACGCGCAAAATTACTTACGTAAGAAAATATTGAACGGGATCACTATTTTCTTGCTAAAATTATAGCTATTTATATAACTTTTTTGTATAGCTAAAATTCATTATTCTTTTTAAACAGCAAAAAATATGCGAATAGTTATTTTGTCTGTGTGTGTGTGTTTCTAATATATTGTATTATAGGCAGAAACCATTTTTCATTTCCCTGATTTGTTAGTACACTTATTTTTAGGAGTTGTTTAAACGGTGTCCGCGAAATGGACGCGAAATAGGGGCTGGATGCGAACAGGCGAACATACCCTATTCGATTTTAATTTTCAATTTGCATGGAGATTCAAGAGTAACTCTATAGATCTTAAAATATTTATATAGTTAGGTGATATGGCAGGAAAAAATTCGTCCCGTTAGCCAGCAGTTTGTAAAAAACCCTACTTACGATTCCCAACGACTAATTTCTTAATAAGAGAATAATCGTGCGTCAATCTTTTGATAAGCGTGAACATATTTATGGGGTTTCCCACATAGCTAGATTCGTCTTCCATTTCTTTTTCCCGTTCTCTAAATAAATTGAAATACCTGTAAGAAATAAATGTAAATTTTTTTCAGCCGACCCAGCAAAATTCGTATCATTTGTCATTAAAGCTACTACCTACATCATATTTGATGCTACGATAGTATCGCAGTCTGCCGGATCCAATGTAAAACATTCCAAAATCAACGACTACTTACAAATAAAAAATAATTTAAAAAAATCCCAGCGGACCGGATTGTGAACCTAAACCATTCTCGAAAATCCTTGAACACACACAAAAAATTCTATCAAAATCGCTCCAGTTACTCACACACAAGAAATATATTATATTTTTTTTGTTGTTGACAAAACCTATCTATTATGTAGACTCCATCTTAACCACATCAGTTTTCAAGCTAAATTTTAAATTTAGTCATAATACTTGTATTTTATTCTCAGATTAGGTAAAAATTCAAAGTTACTAAATGTGGTACTACTTACATTTAAAAGTTAACAGAAACTAACAGCAGAACATACCTTTTCAAGGAGCTAAGCCTATTTTCTTCCTTAATAATATAGTCATCCAGATCGTTAGCGACATTCTTTTGAACCTCAAGTAATGACTCTACGTGTGTCATGGAACTGAACACATCCCCTCTCGAAAGTGTCCATAGGTTAAACATAATCATATAATTAATTATTATTTTATGATTTGATGTAGAAAACATTTTCACTAAAACTAAAATCAAAAGTAATTTAATACTCACTCATACCTACTAACAAAATTTGTTGTTGAAATGATTTCATGTTTTATAAAGGGAATCTTTTGATTGTTTGTTTATTTGTTCGGAAACTACTGAATCGATTTGAGTTTACGTTTTAGAATCTTACGTTATTCTTGATGAGCGTGGGCATTTTTATAATACCAAACACCAGCACAAAACAGTGAATCTTTTTAATATATCTCCCTAAAAGCATGAACATAAAAAAGGAAAGCCATGTTCCATACAAAAAATATGTTTGCGGCAAAAAAAATTAATTCATCAGTGGTTTTACAAATTTATCAAAAAAATACATAGGAACAGAAAATAAAGGGGTAATTTTTTATGTTTTTTTTTTATTTTGAGGGTATCCCTTATTTTTATACATATTTACCTAGCTGAATTCCAGATTTCATCCTTCTAGATCATCTTTTTTGTATGATAGTTGAAGGCAAACAGGCAGACGGATTTCCTGATGATAAGAAATTCACGCCACCTTAAAAGGTGGCAAAACGCCAAAAGGTGGCAATGGTGCGTTGCCAACGTGAGGCCGGGATGTTGGACCTCGAGAAAAAGTAAGTTTACCGGCTAACCTCCCTCCCCTTTTCTAAACGTTACGTAACACTCAAGTGACTATTTTTACCCTAAAGTCCCAAAATGTTATATTATAGTTTTAATCCTTGGTATACTTTCTTTATAATTGCCTTTGCGGCATTAATTGCGTTATTTTGTTAATCTAATATATAAAATTCTCGTGCCACCGGGTTCGAACTTGAACTTCTCCGAAACGGCTTGACAGATTCTTAAGAAATTTTGTGAGCATATTGAGTAGGTCTGAGAATCGGACAACATCGCCTCTGTGGTCTAGCGGTCCGGGTGTTGGACTTGACTGCATGAGGTCCTGGGTTCGAATCCCGGGTCGGCCAACATAAAGAAAATTGGATTTTTCCAGTCGTGGGTGCCTTGGTTGTACCTCTGCCTACCTCTTCGGGGATATGGGTGTGAAGATACTTTTTATCTATTTTTCATCCCCCTAAATGTTAAGGGTGGTCCACCCCTAAATTTTTTAATTTTCAGACATTTTTTTTTTGTTTTTATTTTTTTATGATACAGCATATAAAAGTACATACAACCCTAAATTTTCACCCTTTTATCACCAACCCCTATTTTTTAATAGTCATTTTAGTAATTTAATCATTAATTTTTATTCCGGGTCGATAACTGATCAATCGTCATTTAATTAGCTATATGACAAAATAACGTTTGCCGGATCAGCTAGTTTTTTTATAAATTTTTGGCTTTACACACAATCGTTTCCGTCCTTCATTATCCTATTTTAGCTTTTCTTAGTAATAAACCCTTAAAATAATATAGGAGTTTTAATTCCCTATTTTTTTCTTAAAAAATAACAATGTTACGTAACGTGTTGTAAGAGAGACCACCTCCTACCCCTGTAACGCATCATAACGTTTTACAAGACCCCCCTAAATTGCGTTACGTAATACTTGAACGCCACCTAAGCCTATTCTCGCCTTTTACGAGCTGCCTGGCAAAGGAGCTTGGACCAATACGGGGAGAAATGGAAGTAGGTTGGGTTTAGCTACTTAAGTCAGTCTGTCAGTCAGTGCTAAAATTTACAAATGTTTAACCTTCATATCTTTATAACCGTTTTGAGGTAGCTTCATGAAATTTGGGCATCTAGATGTTCTTATGGATATTAATAAACACAAGTAGTTTTATGGCTAGACAGTTCCTTTGCTTGAACTTGGCTTGATACGCTGTCGTGTTTCTAGATAAAAGGAAATTTTTCAGGAACATTACTCCTTAAAATTATATAAATGATGGCACTATGCAATCGACTTTGGTTCAATTTTATTTACTGAGAAATAACTCTGCCGTAGTTGATAGACAAGTTCCACAACCCACCTACAGCATCCATATTTGCCCTGGTAGCGATCAACATCCCATAATGACTCTGTCATGTACCGGCGAGGAGGGCTGTGATGTAACCGGTACATTAGCACAATAGGCCTAGCGGCTAACATCCCGGCCGTAGGACAACGACGGACCTGTAAAATCTATGGTGTATAAGGGTCACGGTTGATTCTAATATAAAAAAAAGAGAGGTGAGTGTATTTTCGTTGTCTTATCTCGTGAAGATATTTAAATACGATTACCAACTTAAACTTTTTTTCGTTCTGCATTTTAACCTAGGAATAGATTAAATCCTAATAAAAATAAAAAAAAACTATACTCACCTTTTTATTTAGCAGCAATACTAATAATATTTCTTAAAACCAATATTTAAATCATTATAACGTTTTTGTGACTTCCAATTCGTTAATCCTACTTATGTAAAAACATCAAAACACATTAATGGCTATGAAGTAACTTTTTCTAGAAACGTGAATAAGTGATAAAATTAACTATTTTATGAGCCTTGTGTTGTCGCATCGTTTATTCGAACGAGTTTTTATATGTATTTATTTTACACCACGCTAAACCGTCGCCTCCGGTCTCAGAGAAGAAGAACTCAACATTTCCGCCACAATGAACAGTCCAGTTTGGCGCAATTTTCATATAAAAAAATAAGTTTGCTATGTTTTTTATTTGCCCAAATCATATGACACTAGTTGCCTTATATCTGAATGCCTTAAGACTTATTTTCAAATTATACGGGTCATAATTTTTCAAGCAAACTTTATTACAAATTCGGGTTTGCTGTGTATCTATGGAAGTCCCGCCTCTTATTACGTAGTATTTATATATACTCTTTGGAACAGACCAATCAATCTAAAAAATAATGATGTCTCAGTCTGATCACTCTCCTCAGCCCACAAACCTTGGAAAAGTAGTAAAAACCACAAGTTCAGCAACAAGTCAGTTGCTGATTGTTAAAATGTTAGTCTGGGAGCTGAAAGAAAAAAGGTTTATCATCTGAAACTGCTAGAACACATTCGCGACTACACCTGCCTTATTGTCATACTAAGTTTATTTATACAAGAAATTCAAGAGACACCAAAGGTGGTAATGGTGCGTTGCCAACCTTAAATGAAATGAAATGAAATGAAAATTATTTATTTGCGGAATACGTGTGTTAAAAAGTTGTTATAAAGATATTTAAGAATACAACATATTCTACCACATTGTGGTGTGCAAAAGTAACTTTAGTATGAGTCGAGTTTTTTCGAGTGTGTATTTTAGGTCGCTGGTATATCTCGATAAATGGACTATATAATTAATTAAAGGGGCCAGCCTAAGGCCACAAACGTTTGCTTCCTCAACGTTGTGGTAGTACACCCATTGTTGTTTATGTTCTTGTTCACAATAAATAATAATAATAATTTTCCCCGTGTTGGTCCGGGCTCCTTCGCAGAATAGACCATCTGCCTTCCTGCTAGGCAGCTCGTAAAAGGCGAGTATAGGCTTACTGTCACTAACACCGTGACATCTGACTTGGTGGTAGAGTTTCGCAGCGACTCGCCTGGATTGGTACCACTGCCTTACCCATTCCTGCCGCCATAACGTCGTGACGTGTTCCGGTTCGGAGGGTAAAGTAGCCGGTAAACTTACTTTTGCTCGAGGCCTAACGTCCCGGCCTCAGGTTGGCAACGCACCATTACCACCTTTGGTGTCTCTAGGCTAGGCTGCGTGAATTTCTTACCATCAGGAAATCCGCCTGCTTGTTTGCCTTCCTATAACATAAAAAAATACATCATTTTACCAAATTTCAACAGCATAGCTCTTATAGTTTTGGAAAAAAGTGACTGTGCGATACGGACGGACAGACAGATAGAGATAAAGAATCTATAAGAGTTCCGTTGTTTGGCTAAAAACCCTAAAAAGGCATGTATCTTCACGCCCATATACGCGAAGAGATAGGCAGCGGCACAACCAGGGCAACCACGACTAGCCGAAGACACTAAGTCCCACCATCCCATCTTCAAAAAACGGTTGAAAGAATATTACTTAACACTTGCATAACAATTTGTGACTTTCAGGTTTCTTATTTATATAGATTTACTAGCTGACCCCGCAGACGTTGTTCTGCTATATTTTTAATGTGATTTATTTAAAAAAATTGGGGTGAGTCACCCTTATCACTTAGGGGTATGAAAAATAGATGTTAGCCGATTCTCAGACCTACCCAATATGCTTACCAAATTTCAGAGGAATCGGTCAAGCCGTTTCGGAGGAGTATGCAGACTAACATTGTGACACGAGAATTTTATATATAAGATTAATATTAGCTATATTGTTTTATAGTATGTCATTGTTATGAGTTTATTTTTATATTCTTACTATGTTTAGGTTATTTATTTATTGTGCATGATGCCATCCACTGTTTCATCACAGATTCTAATTTTTAGGGTTGGCTGGAGATAAGCCCACCTTTTATGCATTTTTGTTTATCACTGTCCATGTCTTATGTCATAAATTGTGTACAATAAAGAATTAAATAAATGAATAAATGTGATAGGTGGCAAGCCTATCGCCAATCGGGCACGTGTCCAATCACGAGCAACATTTTTTTAATTAGAAAATTGGAAAAACCAAATTTTCTATTTGTTGACCGACCCGGGATTCGAACCCGGAAACCAACGCAGTCAAGTTCAACACCTGAACTGCTTGACCACAGAGGCGATACTTTTTCTTGCTTGTAAGCGTACGTAGGTATGACCGGATCAATTTTGGCCTGAGCCTTTACCATGAGTTGCTATAGATTACGTTCGATCATGTATCATGTATCGAAAACTATATCGCTTTTAGTCTGAAATTAATTCGTTCTTTATTACCTGTAGAGACATTATTTCAAGTTTCCGTACAAATAATTTACGAAGACGATAGCAATTATAACGTTGCAGACTCATGGCGGAGGGTTCTACTCCACTGCTTACATAGTCGTAACAGTGAGATCCGAGAAAGAGTGGGATAAAAAGAAATTGTTGGTGTTAAAATGCGAAAGACCATGAACAGAGCTGGTTCGGTCGAGCTGGTCGGAAAGAATGACAGATGAAAGATTTACAAAGCAGATAAACAATGCGGATGGATGTAGGTACCCGGAGAGACCTAGGTTGACATTGCACAATCAGATCACTCGGATATTATCCAAGGGTGGTGTCAATAATCTCCGAAACCGGCGTATTTGTACGAAAAGGGTAATGAATGTGAAGGAAGCTAGACAGGTTTGTCAGGATCGTGAGGTCTGCCACTCGATACTCTCTGCCTACCACGTAAGGGACCTGGCGTGAAGATATGAATGTATGTTACATAGATTCAGACGGCGTACCTCTTAAAGAGTCTACGCCAAAACCATAACCCTTACCATGAGTTTACGGCTTGTCGAGTATACCATACTAGCCAGCATCGCCGTAAACTATTTGTATGAACTTTAATTGTACAACATTTTTAGACCATAAGCGCTATAGATATTGATACGTAAATTACAAATTGTAAACTACGAGTAAACCAACTCATGGTAAAGGCTCAGTAGTTAAATAACATAATATCTAACGTCACAAGATAATTATTCAGCCACACTAAATAAAAATTGCATATGGTCTATATTTGCTAGAGCGGTCCTAAGAAGAATCTCGATTTCATGCAGATTGAAAATCGGAATAGGATTTGTTTCATTTTGTTTCCTTGAACACAATAATTTCGAATTATTAGCAATTAGTTACAAAAACAGTAATCGAATCCGACATAATAATTTATTGCTTACTAGCGGCTGTAGAATATACATATAAACCTTCATCTTTAAACACTATCTATTAAAAAAACGCATCTGAATCCGTTGCGTAGTTTTAAAAGATTTAAGCATACAAAGGGACATAGGGACAGAGAACGTGACTTTGTTATATACTATGTAGTGATTACTATATAAATTTTAATTATTAGCTGGTAGCGTATTCAAGACGAAATGCCACAATTCCGATTTTTAATTCCAATTTACACGAAATGGAGATTCAAGAGTAACCCTACTAGATCAATTGACGCTAAATTTTATTTTAAATACTTATCTATACCAGTTATCGCCCATTGTTCGAAATTCGATCTTAATAAATTTTAATATCTTGTTGTTAAGAACCCCATTTTCATTTCTCAAGACCAACTAGGTACTTTGTTTCCAAACTTTTTAGTGCGCAATTTGTGATCTTTTATCGTTATCGTTTGTTTGTGTGCATGTCAAATGCATGGTAGTGTGGGTAATGTTTTATTAATTGATTTAATGTACTTTATAGCGTTATTATTGAACAATATCATCATTCTGCACTTCTCCTATACGTAAACTATAAGTGTGCCAAATTTTATGCTTCTGCGTCCGCGCAATTTTCGTAACAAAAGGGTCCAAAGTTCTGGCATCACATATTAATATGATAAGTAAATATCAATTTCATGTCTAATAAAACTTTTGACATAATAAACAATAAAACAGGCCTTTTCTTTCAAAACATCGTTTACTAAACATAAGTTTTTTTCTGCTTCTTTAGTTTGCAAGGCTGTATTAACTCCTGTCCAACAGCGTGAATCCATTTGTTTCCAACTGAAATAAAATAAATTATAGTTTATGCTTACGTCATGTAATTCGCTTCTCTATATGTTAGTAATCATTACAAAAGATGGTAAACAAGCAGACCGGACTTCTGTACTTTTAATTCGTAAGCGGGTCTTCGCAACTTGGCGATTTTCGAATATTTAGCGACGGAGATGTTGAATGACTCTACTTTTACCATCCCAACTCCTTCATAAAGCCGATCAACTTCCTGACATTGCTAAAGTTTTCGGGAACTGACCTCAGACACACTTCACGCCCATCTCACTGGGACCGGTGCAATTAAATAGTATCAATTTACCTGTTTATCTACTACTACCCAAGAGTGTTAATGAAAGATATAGTCAGAGTTACGTTCGCATATTTTATAAACTGAATACTTTCGATTGGATTGGAATTTGTCTATTACCAAAACGAGTAAAATATTAAAAAAGTACAATTTCAATTTTTAATAATAATATTTTTGACTAAAGTTTTCGATTCAACCGATTAACAATATACTTATCAACATTTTTAATTGGATATAAATACTTTTCATGCATTAACTAGCTCGATACATGTCGTTTTATAACGGGATCTTATAGTATTGTCAAGTGTGTGTCGTTTTTGTATTTGAATTCGCTTTTTACGTTCTAAGATCCGAACCTAAGTTGACCTACACCAACTTGATAATAAGAGCCGAAAAGAAATAGGTTGCTGTTTTA
Source organism: Calephelis virginiensis (assembly GCA_002245475.1). Lineage (NCBI taxonomy): Eukaryota > Metazoa > Arthropoda > Insecta > Lepidoptera > Riodinidae > Calephelis > Calephelis virginiensis. The sequence goes on from NJDC01002459.1 coordinate 99,493, forward strand.
TAGTAAATTGAGTATATCAGAAAACATGTTGAAATGGGTTGCAAAAAAAATCCTGAATAGAACTTTATTTCATTAAAAAAACGGGTTTTCATTAAATTATGCAATATTAAGATAATAGGAAAATTTCACCTCGACTTAAAATTTAAGAATGAGCAGAAGTTGAGTTGCTTGTGGGCTGTTATTTGTCTGGATTGCCAGGTATAAACAGACATGTCGATGCCAGTTATTGCACGAGATAGGATAATAGAAAAAAATATATTAACATTTGTGCAGGTTTATTGCAAACACTGTGATACAGACGATAGTGGACAGGTACACGAAAAAAATGGAAATAATGAAAAATGATTAAAAAAAATTATTAAAAATATTTCAATACTTTACGAACCATACGGGCACCTACCTAGTCATGACTCGCTATTGCTATATGCTTGCCTGTCGCTAGCTGAGGCGCTCGCTTCACTTTACCCCCCGGAAGAGGATGGCTTGAAAGTTAAAAGTCAACGTTGGCTTGCGCCAATGCATTAGTCTAGCCCTGGACAATTGCCGCTTCCTTTGCGAACGCAGAAACGCATATACGACATGGTTTGCCATAAGGGCAATTTATAAGCGAAGCCCAAGAGTTTCTTCGATAGAAAAATTCAACGAAATCAAAATTCTAACCGAAACATTCCCAGCACATCTTTTGAAATCTAATATATGTCCACAGAAATAAAAGGAACACAAAGAATAAAAATAATCACAGAAAGAGTAAGCCATTCTTTCATGGGCCAATGTATGATACGTTTTTACAATAAAGTTCCCTATTATATAAAAGACTTTCTTTACGAAAATAAGAAATTTTCTTTTTCTTTAAGAAATGTATTAAATAGAAAATGATACGAAAATGATTATTATACATGTGCAGAATATTTAGTAGATATGAGGGGTTGAGATTAATTGCTCCTCATGCCCATCTCTTATATATCTTGGATGTATCATCACTTTAATTATTGTATATATATTTTTAAAATGAGGAAAAAAGGCAAGTTCTTATCGGATCTTCTCAGTGTGTGACCGCATTCCGATCCGGTGATAGATTTAATAATATCGACTAGTGGCCGCCCATTGGTCGAAATTCTTTATTCTAAAATCTCATTATAAATTATGCAATGTAAATTATTTTTGAAAGGAGCGCCATCTTCATCTATCACAACCAACTACTTTCTTTTCAAACATTATGAATATAGTTTGTGCGCCATCTGTGATCTTTTATCGTTATCAATATATTATCGTTATCGCTTAAGTGTGCGAAATTTCATACTCCTCCGTCCTCACAGTTAATAAGGGGTTCAGAGTTTTTGCTTCGCGTATTAATAATAAATACGTTTCATAATATTTATCATTAATATAATGATATAAACGCGTCATAATTGTCTCTCGTCAGGGCAATGTAAAATAAATAAAAACCTTTCTTTATTTCCTATTGGTCCAATCAACTATTAATTCTAACTTTCAATGAAGTTAAATTGCACAAAAACAACAAATATTTTAATATTATGTCGTCTAATTAAACAAAAATACACAGTATTATGTGTAACCCCAAAAACCTATTGACGGAACTAAATAAAATATAAACTGCCGGCTTTTTGTGACATCTTTGTTTGTAAGAATTTATTTTTAAAAAAATAATCTTTAAGAAATTTTCATGTTTTGAATAAAGAAACACTTGTAATTTTTACGTTTCACTTTTAATCTATTATACTTAAAATACAACAGTAGTTTAAGTTCTAGCCCTGATGTCATAAGCGAATCCGGTAGGCTATTTATAAAATAATAAATTATAAGTGATACGTAGAACAGTACAAGTCCTTCTTTATTTAAAAATATGAATATTTGGAAGCGCCGACGATGGAAAATATCAAATATTTTAAGAAATTGTTTAGGTATAAGAAAATGTATTTTATGGCTTAGTCTGTGGATAGTGGATGTCTGTGTCCATGTTTATACATTAAGAAAAAAAGCAATACTAACCCCATTTAGATCCTTTTAAAACAGGGCAAGCAGCATGACGAGTAGCTTCATTCCCTTCACCGGATGGAAGAAGATTGAGCCAAAATGCAGCAGATCCGCGAACTGGGGATACTCTTACATCCACCTCAGTGAAGACGGTCGCCCCGCCTAACTCCACGTCAGATATCTATACCACGAACCAATTGTAAGTACAATGAAAATAATTAATTTGATACTAGTTGATCTGACAGACGTATTAGCTATGAATAATGATTTCTTAAATTTTCTAACGGTCCGCTAAATTTTCTTTCTTGACATGTGAAAATCCTCCTTTCCCATGTTGGTCCATAGCCGCTAAGTAGAATAGACCGTCTCCCCCTCTGCCAGACTGCTTTTAAAAGGCGAGCTCAGTTTAAAATATGGGTATAATATAACAAAACCACTGGCGGTAGAAACCAACGCCTTACCTATTCCTGCCGCTATAACGTCATGACGTGATCCGGTTTAGAGGGTAAGGTAGCCGGTAAAGTTACTTTTGCTCGAGGCCTAACATCCCGGCCTCTGGTTGGCAACGCACCATTACCACCTTTGGTGTCCCTAGGCGGCGTGAATTTCTTCCCATCAGGAAATCTGTCTGCTTGTTTGCCTTCCAATTACATTAAAAAAAAGAGTGCTGAGCAGCAACTTGTCCGGATAGGGACCTACCGCCTTAACTATTCGTGCCGCCAAAATTACTTTGTCATGTTCAGGTCTAGAGGGTGGCCGGTAGAATTGTATAATAGGTCTTAACTTCTTCGCCTCAGGACAACAACGCACCTGTATTATCTGTATTGTCTCTTACAATCAGAGGAGTCCTGCGCTTATTCGCTGACCTCTCACAAAAAAAAATAAAAAACAAAAAATATTAGCTAAATTCTTCCAACAGTTCAGTCGATGACAATAGCAACGTGGGTCTGTAAATATCGTGAGATTTGGCACTTGATGCTCTCTGCCTACCCCATAAGGGTCTTGGCAGGAAGATCTGTGCACGTGTTTATAAATGGAAAAAATGCTTTTCCTTTTTGTGACCAACACGGAGATCGCTCCCGGGACCTCGTAATCATTTCTAATACCGGACCGCAGTGATACCGGACCGGATCGTATTTGGGACCATTTTGGAATGATTTGTGACCTGTTTCTCACTTTTTAACGCACAAACTACAGAACGGATTTAGATAAAACTTTACAGGAATACAGTATAACCATCAAAATAGCATATAGGCTATAATTTATAAGAAAATATAAATTAGTGCGCGAGCAAAGCCGAAAGTGAAAGATAGTTTGCTATATTTGAAAAAAAGAATTAATATACGAGGGCCATTCAATAAATTTTTAGCCTAAGAAAAAATAAAGAAAATTTTGAGAAAGTAAAGATTTATTTTTCAACATAGTCTCCTTTCAATTCAATACACTTGGGCCAGCGATGCTCCAACTTTTTTAACCCGTCAAAAAAATACGATTTCCCGAGGTCTTCAAAATAGGCCTCTGTGGCGGCGATGACCTTATCATTCGACCCAAATCTTTTGCCGGCGAGCTTTTTCAGATTTGGGAACAAGAAAAAGTCGCATGGAGCCAAGTCTGGAGAATACGGTGGATGGGGCAGCAATTCGTAGCGCAATTCGATCAATTTGGCCATTTTGGTCTGGTGTGAGCAAACGCGGCACCCATCGCGCCGACAACTTTTTCATACCCAATTCTTCGTGCAGAATATGATGCACTGTCCTATCTGCGATGCCTACAGTCTCAGCTATCTCGTGAATCTTCAGTCGCCGGTCTGCCAACACGAGATCGTGGATTTTTTTACGTTTTCTTCTGTAGTAGCCGTTTTCGGTGCACCTGGGCGTGGCTCATCAAAAACCGACGTGCGGCCACGAGCAAACTTGTTGAACCAATTTTTGACGGTCGCCATCGAAGGAGAAGAGTCACCGTACACAGGCATCCAAGCGCTCTTTGATTTCGCTGCGCGTTTTCCCTTCCAAAAACAAGAATCTTATCACCGAACGATATTGTTCTTTTTCCATTTTTGCAAAACCGACCGACACGCTCGCTTCCAAAGGCTGTCGAAACAAAACAAATGAAGGGAAAAGACTGAAAACTACTTGATAGACTTCAAAAAGTATTTACTGCACGATAGTAAAACTCTTTTGTAACAACAACGCCATGGGGCGATGAGGCTAAGTAATTATTGAAGGCCCCTCGTGTAAGTTGGAGTGGGTTTTGCAGTTTTTCTGCGCTTATTTATTCGATTTTCTAATATACTCGACGATGCTGGTGATTTGATTGGATTGGATACTTGTACAAGCTTAACACAGCACATTATGACTCGTGGCTGTACTCAGAGGCTTGATCTAACATTAAGTCTCAATTTTGAATGGTAAATGTCCGCAAAAACATCCGCCGGCCTATCTTATACCTAATTGCCATATTTATCCTGTCCATAGATATGTTATTGGCAAGCGATAACATAAAAATGGATCAAAATATCAATCTTGGACAGTAAGTTTTGGATTAGGTTACTGATTAATAAAAAGTTGAAGAGAACTTAGAACTTGGCTGTTCATCGTACCTCTTCGAGCATCTGGACGTGAAGACACTTTTTTAATAAATACATTTGGTGTTAGGGTGTGACAATCCTATCGCTCGCTGACGTACCTAGTAGTCGTAAATAGAAGGTAGAAGCAGCAGCTGGAGCAGAACTAAATTGACTGATTGTTGTTATACTGTCAGTATTTACTTCTTATCATGTCATCTTCGGTTAGGCTGGTCGGTCTACATGGTGCCTTAATTCCCGGACTTAAATTAGGTACGCACCAGTAACACCTAGGGTGCCTATAGTCGAAGAATGTCTCTGACTATCAGGATCTGATGTATCAGGAGCTTGTTATCTATGTGTTAATATAAAAACAACTTACGTAAAACAAAACTGTAGCTATCCGATTTCCCTCGTTTATGTCATAATTATTTTCATCTTCCTGCGTGAAAAATACTCACATAAATAAACAAATTCACGTACAAACTCAGATTGAAACTAACTCCAAAGTAAGCAAATTGTTTGCTTGTGTTATGGGTGTTAGTCAACAATACCTAATATACATTTGAAACAGACATGAAAATTTCATAGAAATAGGAATATATAAAGAAGTGAAACAATGTTTAATAGCAAATTTAGTTGTTTAAATACCGTGGGATACGACATATAAAGTAACAACACGTCTTTGCCTCTTTTTAACAAATGTTGATATTATATACGCCGAAAGAGATAACGACGTTATTGTCTGTGCTCATTTTGGCATCGATCAAAAGTGACGTCATGACAGTCCTCATGCTTGCCAAGAACGCCATGTTTTGTGTTCAGTTTAATACTAGTAAAATTATCGATATTTTATTTTACATTCCCAGAAAAGAATAATTTGACAAGACATGAATGGATACCTTTGCCATTGCAAATATGAATCACAGTCTATCGTATTAAGAATTCTTTCCAGTGCTCACTTTAAAGTAAAGTACCTAAGTGGTTTGAATGTAATCTAATCACATTTTTTTGTAATTATAATGAATCTTGTAATAAATATTAAAGTTAACTTATATAAATAACTAGTAGCCCGCCCCAGCTTCGTACGGACATAAAATATACACATAAAACTTCCTCTTCAATCACTTTATCTAATAAAAAAACCGCATCAAAATCCGTTGCGTGGTTTTAAAGATTTCAGCACACAAAGGAACATAGGGTCAGAGAAAGCGACTTTGTTTTATACTATGTAGTGATAAACATATTTTCACACCATAATGTAAAAAAATGCTGGTGAAAAGTAAATAAATATTCTTTCTTTCTTTTAATAACATTGCCCTACTTATAAACCAATTGACTAGCGCTAAGTAAGTAAGTTGGTAGTTGCAATTTTATTCGATAGGTAAATAATAATTCTTATCTATTTACCTAAACTTAACTATCAATCGTCACTAATAGATCATGTTTCGATTTCGATACTCTACTTTTTCTAGATAGCCTTATAGTGTCAAAATGGCAAACATATTTTGTAGCCATAGGCAAGCTTTTTTCGTAGGTGCCTACTTATAGGTCAATGTGAAATTTAGACATATTATCCCAATGTTCATCGCACAAATGCCCGTTAATCAGTAAAGTTGAGTGTTTATAAAATCACAGATTATAAACTGATAGATATCTCAATAAAATGATCGTGTATGTTCAAAGAAGATAAAAATACACGAATCCCCTATAAGAAATAAGAACAAAAATAATATTTGTCTCTGTCAGTTTGTCCACTTTTTACTGTTTAGCACAATTTGAATTGTGAAAACGACGAAGAAATCTTTGAAGATTTTTTTCGGTAAGTAATACGGATCTTGATAAAATAAAGAACCAGCTCAGATTCATGACAAGCCTTTTTAAAAGAGAATTATCAAATCGCGGTGTAGTGATGAATTTGGCGTCGGTTTTTGATCAGTGTGCTTAAAATTTTGTAGTATAGATTCTTGATATAATTACCGGAAAGTAGTCTAAATGTGGTTCATAATGGCCTCCAATGCCGTAGTTGCCGACCATCAGCGCTTCAGCTGTTGTAAGACTTAAGCCTGTGAAGTCTGCGACACGTTGCGACACTCGTGCGACGACTGGTATGTCGTCAAAAAGGGTTGAAGCCTTGCTGATTCGATAGTCGGCAGCTACACCCTTCTCGGTACTGTTTGAGACGACTTTAGCTCGATAAAGCTAAATAAATTAATAATTTATTAATAGTACATGCTATTTTGAACTAACATTTCCAATAACCAAAAAAGTATAGATAAACACTCCTTACCCGGTCGGATCTTAGACTAATTTGAAAATAAATGATAAATTTATATTATAATTTTTCTTTTTCGTATGTAAATCTATTTATAACTCCCATCTGTTTAAATATGAAATGTCTTGGTTGCCGAGGAGTTTGTTTCGCCGTTTCTTCTCCTGACTGGCTAGGTTTGGAAACGGTAGTAGTGTATAGTAGATAGGGTAAAACTCGATCAGTTTTGCTCTTTTTTGATCATAAATTAATAAGTGCTAGCCAAGAAGTAAATACATTTTAACGAATTTATATGTAAAAATATATAAATAACAAAAATAAAAACTACAATATATTTAATTAAGTTAGATATTTGCACACCACAATGTGGTAAAATATGTTGGTATGAATAAGTATTCTAAAACAACTTTTAAACACACATATTCCGCAAATAAATAAATTTCATTTTCTCCTGCTTATGTTGCGGACTTTCATGGACGGTTATGATTATTTACAATCAATAGGGTTACTCTTGAATCTAGATTTCATGACAAATGGAAATTGGAATTGGATTTTTCATTTTTTATACTTTTGAACAGAATACTAGCAAAATGTTAGCATTTAGTTAATTATATTTTTTTTATGATGTAGGAGGGCAAATGAATTTCTGAGGCCGGGATGTTAGGCTTCAAGCCAAAGTAACTTTACCAGCTACCTTACCCTCCAAACCGGAACACGTCACGACGTTATGGCGGCAGGAATAGGTAAGGCGGTGGTACTCGTACCAATCCGAGTGAGTCCCTGAGGGATTAAATCAAATGATGCAATCTAGAATAATCTATTTGTCAGATAATTGCTTATCGTCATAAATTTTACTTTTGTTATTTAAAATAAACTAGCGCCACGCTAAGATGTCCGGTTTGACATTTGTTTTTTTTTTTTTTAATTTAATAAGTTTTTATTGCATTTGTTCATATTTTTTTCAATAGTAAATTGACATTCACATCACTATTGTGATGTCTCAAAGTCGGCCATCTTAGCGTGCTGCAAAAGTATGTATTTTTGTAAAGCTACATAAATATATTTATTGTTATATTTTTAAACATTAAAATGGAAAACAATAGGCACCCTTGGCTTAGCTAATGTCTTCAGCTGTTCTGTTTCATCGTAACTCAAGACATCATAGAATACAATTATGTCAGGGTCTTTGTATAAATACTCCATCTTGATAGGAGCCAACTTTAGAAACGGATGGTTCTCTGTCAGAAACCTACAGTGCAATCTGAAAAGAATTGTCAGCCTAGTAAAACTGTAATAAAACTAAATTTCTATTTGTGAATGACATATCTGTTAAAAACAATTGTTTCTACATATTACGATACATGCCCCAAAATGAGAGTTATTAATTTTTTGTCGGTTTAAGTGTTACCTTTTTGCGCAAAAAGTACTGAACAGATTTCTTCAAATTTTGTATAATAGTAGTTGCTTAATTTAACATAGACCTTACTTTTGAATACTTTTTAGACAGGAAAAAATCTTTCGTTTTTATAATAAACCACGAAAAGTCACTTTAAACAGTGTCCAAAGTCGTGGGCTAGCTCGCTAGTCTCAAATAAAGACTGTGCACATGTAACTAGAAAAATGCTTATCGAATAAAATAATAAAAAAAAGGAATATTTATAACTGAAGAATACTAATCTACCTAAGTTTTATACTTGACACTGGCTACTTATATTGTAAAAAACAACTGAAAGCTATGTTAATAAAAAAGAAGAAGAATTTCAAAAATAAATTTAGCAGGTAAAAAACAAAATTTACAAAAATCATTCGTTCAATGCGGTAATAAAATAAGACTGTTAAAAATGCTCATGGTAGGTACGAACTACACTAATTGTACCTATTTTATGAAAGAAAACCGTTCCTTTGGTATGACTGCTTCGTCAAAGCTTGTATGTACATATATTTGGTCCTTATTTGGTCTTGGACGCAAGTTCAATTATGCAAATAATTAGTATTGTTCTTGTTCATTTGGTCTTGGCCTTGATCTTGGTACTTGTTGATGTTAATCTTGGTGGATTTTACTTAGATATCACCACACTAGCTCTTGCCCGCGACTATGAGCACACGTTGAAGTAACTTTTCATGACAGAGTAAAGCTATCCTAAATGTTGACTCGGACTATACACAACATTTGGTAAAAGTTTTTTCATGAACAGATAAACCATCAAAAAATGTAATTAAGGGTACAATAAGAGTGCCGCCGACTGCCGTCGACGCGTTGACGACTGCAGTTACCTATGCTGTTGGTGACATGCCGTTCGTGTGTAAGTAGCAAGCAGTGTTTTTAAAAAAATATTATATGTACGGATTTAATTTATTGCGGTTTTTTTTAATAATAGTAAATAAATGAATATCCCAGGACAATTTACACAAATTGATCTAACACCAAAGTAAGCAATTTTTTGAAGTGAAAACTTCTTTAGCGGCGTTGCCCACTTTTTTTGGAATGGGTAAAACTTCTAAACTCGCGTTAGGACACGTGACCTGATTCGTAAGACAAAAATTCGTAAGACGGCGCAGGGCGCTTGCGCCAATAAGACGGCGCAGGGTGCTTGCGCGAATGTTCGTGTTCTCATGTTTGTGTACGATGGCGCTATAAATGAATATTTTATTCTACCACATAAATTATAGCACTTTCATATTGATAATTAAAGCAATTCGTGCAAAATTATTCCCTAACCATTCCAAAATACCAAAAATGCACAACGTTAATATTCAAGTTTTCACTTCTGCCGGCACTCCTGGAGTGCAACCCGTCTTATTTTTATAATAATAGTAAATGACCCTGATAAGTCACATAAACTGAATCTAACCCCAAAGTAAGCAAATTATATGCTTGTGTAATACATAGATTTACTTAGATACATACCAGAATAAATTTAATTAAACACTTAGACCCGAAAATGCAGGCATCTAAACACCATAACACAAATGCCTGCCCCCGTCGGGAACCGAACGTGACCGTCCACTATACTTATATAATAATATACGTAGATATTATATGTATAGATGATGAATTCCGTTGAACAATATACCTGTGGATTAATTATGAAACTTTCCTTACCTTCTAGTAACATTTTCAGGCAGTTTTATGTCTCCTCGACACAACGCCATATATTTTTGTCTTACTTTCTCGTATCCTGTCACTTCTTCTTGTTTAGTATCGTAGTGCTCTTCTATATTCTATAAACAATCGAAAATTAATAGGCTTGCCACCTATCACATTGTGGGACTTAGTGTCTTCGGCTAGTCGTGGGTGCTCTGGTTGTGCCACTGCCTACTCCATCGGGGATACGGGCGTGAAGATGGTTTTTTTTAGTAATTGTGTTGTTGTTATAATTGTAGTTGTTTAGTTACAGCTAAAATGACGGGCGTCTCCAGCGATCCCCACCGATATCCATACACAGAACAATAGTATCCATAAATCGCGTGTGGGTCATTGAACTTGACCAATTAAATATGGAATAATATTAAAAGTGCTATAAATTATTTATTTTTAGCACTTTTACAGCAGGCACAATGTCGAACCCGAATTTTGAAATACAACTATGTAAATTTTCAGGATTATACGGTAGGTGTATACAGTAGGAGTAGGTACCTATACGGTTTAAAAAAAATGTTTACGCCGTGAAGATCTCTTAAAACACAACTATTCTTATTCTAAATATGCAAAAATTATAACGCATTTTTGTTATAAATTACTTTAGTACGAAAAATGTACTACAATACATACATTACGAAGGCGACGTATTCGTAGATATGTACCATGAAATTATTTGTTGCAATTAATTTGCAATTTTATGAAGTGTCAAATTTAAGATTGTAAAAACACTTCATAAAGTTAAGAATTTTCGATGACCTCCAATTTTATCTTGAATACATCTTGATTACATTAGCGTAAAGCAAACAATCTGTATCGAAATAGGTCCATTCGTTTTAGAGTTATGCTATCACAGAAACAGATACCTACACGCATCTCTATCTCTCTCATACACACACACACACAGTTCATCCCTTTAAAAGTGCGACACACACACAAACACACACATCTTGTATTACGAAAGGGGTTAAAAATGTGTCGTAATCTTTATCGCTATACAAAATATGACTTTGGAATCACAATTGCTATTTTGTTATACCCTTACCCTTCGTTTTCTCTCCAACTTTTCATTTTGCTTATCAATGAGTTCTAAATAGAATGGAACATTTGTAATAGCTTGAGAATTGTTTGAATCCAGCGCCAATAATTTAGTGTTCCACTCTAAAGCCTTATTTCCATCTCCTAAAAACGATTTATTACTAATTTTAAACTGAGACAAAATAAATTATAACTAGTGTTAAGAGTATCTGTTATATATAATATATGTTGTATTTATAATGTTAGCTATTTACCAGTGACTTTCGTCAACTCCTTATAGTCATTTAGAAGTTAATTTTTGAAAAAATAGATAGTCTATGTTTGTACTTGGGTCTCATACTTTATGTATATTCGTTTACCTACATCAATAACGATTCTGCGGTGAAGCGGCGGAAGCGAGTGAAGGTCTATGTGTTCAGATAGGGTTGCAGTTATATAACTTGAGTAGCTTTGATGTTTAATGAAATTTGGTTAGTATTTATATATAATTAATACAATTTTCAAGTTCGAACATGGATGATATCTGGTGGTGGTTTACTGTGCTAGATTGACATAAGTGGGGGTTTGAAAAATAAATCTTAGACAGTTATTTCGTATGTGGTATCAAATGAAAGGGCCTGCTTTAAGCATTTCAAATCTGTTTTTCTAAATTTTCTGTTGTGTAATGATATCGCGACGGTGATAGTGAAGACGAAGTCGTGAATATAATATGAAAAAAAATCTTGCACAGTTAGTGTGAGTTGATAGGTACATCAAATTTAAGTAATAAGCAAAAGAGTAATCTAGTCGTGACTGTGTCGTGATGATATTGTGACGGCGCCTTGACAGTCATAAATAAGACGATGTCATGACTGTGTCGTAATAGTCTGATGTAATAGTTTTATGTTTAAGAATGAGAATGAAATGAAAAATATTTATAACCACGCGATCTAGGTATAAACAAAAATACGTTTTATTAAATATTTATATAATGTGGTATAGTTTCGATTGAATTTATGTATTTGGAATTATCTTCAAATACATGACCTACCTTCCAAAGCAAAATTGCATTCCGAATTGAAGAAGTAATCGCAGAACAAACATTTTTTTTGTGATAGATCAGTAAACAAGGACTCCAGATGGTACGAGACGTGGTCTATAAACAATTAAACAATATAGATGTTATAGGTGCGCCGCTGTCTGTTGTCTGTCTATTGTGCAAGTCTACTGTTAGTACTGTTAGTCTAGTTAGTAGTTAGTAGAAATATATATATATATATATATATATATATATATAATCAATGCATAATATGATTTTAAATATACAGTCTGTGATCTTGCTATATATAATTAATTATTATTAAAGTTTCTCGCTATTAAGATGTATGTATTTTAATCTATTTTTTATAAATCATCTATTAAAATTAAATATTGAAAAGTTTTCGTGTTGCAATTTAGTTTTTGGTGGTTGATGATATGATGACATATTGCTCTACTTCTACACATTAAACTTCAATTTTATCCTCAACATTTTTTTTTGAAAATTATAAAATATATAAAAGAATTTGACATAATTACGACCGCATCACGGCGTCGTGATGATCATGACACCTTCACGACACTGCCACGATAACTGGTTTTTAAAGACTGCTTCAATAATACGTTTAGTTTATAACCAAACCCGAGCAACGTAATTTTTTATTAGAGAATTGAAAATTTAAGTACATTTTCTATTTTTTTATAGTTGACTCACCTGGGGATCGAACCCAGGACCTCAAGAAATCAAATCCGATGTCGGACCGCTAGATTACAGAGGCGATAAATTAGTATAATCATACAAATAATTATTATTTAGTATGTTATTTATAACATTTTAAATAAGTTTAATGATTATTTTATTATAATATTCGCAATAAATGTGTTAAACACGAGTTAAAACGAAATTGATGAGTTGTATCTAGGCCAAATTTTGAAAGTCTTTTTAATTTAATCACCTACTAAGGATTGTCAGCGACCAGAGTCCTAGAAATACAAAATATATGTGTAAATGTCATCGTGTGTTCTACTCTCGAAGTAGGTTCTTATTTATCTTCAGTCGGGTACATTAATGCATTGAATTAGTATTTAATTTTTATAACAAACAGGTCGCCTCTGTTGTCTAGCGGTTCAGGGTTGGACTTGACATCATGAGGTCCCGGGTTCGATTCTCAGGCGGGGCAACATTTTTTTTATTTTTATTCTAACAACAAAAGCAAATTTTCCAATTTAGTTTTTCAAAATTTTGTAATAAAAAAAATGTTGCTCGGGATTGGTGGAGATTGGGATTGGGATCGGGATTGGGATTGGTGTCTTCGGCTAGTCGTGGAATCCCTTTTTGTACCTCTGCCTTCCTATTCGGGGATATGGGCGTCAAGATATTTTTTTTATTAACGTATAAAATATGATTATTCTTCACAAAACCTGTATCTTAAATATATTTTATTTTCTTGTTTAAATATGTTCAAGGTTTTGTGAGAGTCTGGTGTCTGTGTTATTTATCATTATACTCATATGTTACGTATAAGTTATTTAGTTATAGGTCACCAGGGCATCCTCTACCAGGCCTACTGGTACAATGTATATGAAGAGAAATACTCACATCGCATTATTTCGTTTAAAAAATAAACCATTTATAGAATCTTGATAAAATTTATATGGGAACACCCCGGAAATATATCCTAAGTTTCGACAGGAAAAACATCAAAAACTATTCGTTATTGGTCGAGTAAAAAACATACAAAAAACATGCAGTCGAATTGAAGTACTAATTTTTGAAGTCGGTAAAAATTACCTGTACAACGACATAAATAGTTGCTAACTTGGTTTCAAGCTTCAAGTAATATCATTTATTAATTATTTCTTAACCATCTTTTTGGTATTGGAAAGCAATCCAGTAGAAGAAATACTTGCCTTTCCCTCACTAGCCGTCAGATTGGTACCCGTTATCTATAAAAATAGTGTGAAACTAAAGAAATTAATTTTTAATGACATAGAAAATAAGTCTCACCTAATAGATAATACAGATATGAAATATATTCCAAAATGTCTGTTTCAGTAAAAGGATACTTTTGGTCTTCTGCTGTTATTTTGCGTAAAGCTTCTAACATCCAAGCAAGTGAATTGATGTTATCTTCTAGATTGTACAAGGCCTTGCCTATCTCGTAGCAGTCACTAGCACTTATTGTACTAACTGTACTGTAAAAATAAATTACTACGATTAATTTTTGATATAGTATTCCACTAAACCTTATATTTATATGTTAGAAGTCAGCGAAGAAGCACACGGCTCTCTTGATGGTAAGAGACAAAGGTGGTCCCCCGTGTCCCCGTGTCAGTCCGGGCTGCTTTGCAGACTAGAACATCTGCCTTTCTGTGCCAGACAGCTTGTAAAAGGCGAACATAGATTTACCGTCACTAACACCGTGACATCTGACAAGGTGTTTGGGTTTCGCAACGACTCGCCCGGATTGATAGCACTGCCTCTCCTATTCCTGCCGTCATAGCGTCAGCACTTGCCGTTGACTAGTTCCAGCTCGGAGGATAAAGCAGTCGGTAAACTTAATCTTGCTCGAAGAGTAACATCCCAGCATCAGGTTGGCAACGCCATTACCATCTTAGGTGTCTTTGGGCGAAGTGAATTTCTTACCATCAAGAAATCCGCCTGGTTGTTTGTCTTCCAATGTCATAAAAAATATAGTATTCTATTAAATCTTATATTCTAAGAAGCATACGGTTCTCTTGATGGTAAGAACCGTGGCCTATAAGCAACATAGATGATACATGTGCATCTTTATTCTGTAACCGGGATGCTAGGCCTATTTTGCAAAGTTCATCGGCTACCTTACCCTCCGGACCGGAACTTGACGGACTCATTATGGCGGCAATAGACAAGGTGGTGGATCCCTACTCAGCGGGTTGCTGCACAACACTTTACTTGCAGCTTTGTATGTAATGTATGTGTATTTTAACCTGTAAGGGCTATTCCACCAGAAAGCTTCAGAAGTACGTAATAATATAAGTAATAATAAGCCCAATATAATAATAAAAAAATAATATTTTTGGGAATTTTAAGGTTCCACGATTTTTATGGGTCGCGATTTGATAATTCTTTTTTCAAAAGATAGCAAAACTTCCGGGTTCTAGATGATTTTTGTCAGTCGTTTTTCCTCTTTTTTATCATTTTTAAGGTTTTGATTCTTATTAAATACAAATTAGATAAAAAAATGAGATTTTATTGAATCGAAAGTAACAACTTTGCCGAACTTTTTTATAAAAGATGTGGAATCAACCTATAATTTGAATTCACGAAACCCTTGTTACTGTTTATTTGTGTATTTATGTACTTTGTGAGG
>NJDC01002460.1:0-11648 GCA_002245475.1 Calephelis virginiensis
AGGCTGCTGTTGAATAATTACCGAATTAGCACTTATCACAATGATACCAGTATATACTATCAATGAGTGAAATCCATAGTAAATGAATATTCATTGGTTAATGTAATTTCTTAACTGAATATATAAATAAATCGATTTATACAACAATTTACACATTTTTTTGGCCTGTGACTTTGATGCATTTTTTTAAATAAAATTAAAATGTTAATCTTTAAATATTTGAGTTAAATAAATTAAATGAAAAATGTAAGGTATATATTACATATAAAAAACAATTCGCCCATATCCCCGAAGAGGTAAGCAGAGGCACAACCAACGCACCCACGACTAGTCAAAGACTCTAAGTCCCACAATGTGATAGGTGGCAAGCATTGGCAATAGACTAGCGGGCACATATCCAATCCTAAGCGACGTTGTTTTTAATAGTAAATTGATAATACTCATTTTCGATTTTTTTGCCCAACCCAGGGATCGAACACGGACGTCCTCAAGAAAGTCAAGTTTTATGTAAGTGCAAGTAATGTCTACTTCTTATTTTGTTGGTAGTTGTAACTGAGTTGGCCGTTAGAAATCTCTGTGTGGGATAAACTCAAATGTAAAATATTATTATTAATATATAATTTTATTGAAATGCCCAACATTCGCTATTTTTTTCCATAGTTTTATAGTCAAAATCTACTACTACTCCGTTTCATGTTAAAAAAGTATAGCATGCGTAGTAGGAACTAACAGAAATGTTACGGTTGATCTTTATCAACTACGACAGATTTAATATTAAACTGAAAGATAGACATCAAAATTACATATGTGTAATGTGCATTAAAAAAACACAGTCCCAGTGCCAGTTCAGGAATATGCAATGCGCGCTACGGGGGGAACAATTGCCCCCTTCTGCCCGTCCTTACTAATAAGCGCGTAATATCCCCTAACAAACATTAAAAAAATAGCCCAACCTGGAAGTCGAACCTAACAAAGTGAAAGCCCTTGTCTTATTTTGAAATTATAGACAAAATGTACTAGCGATCGTACGTTACTCGCGTGAGATTCGAAGGAGGGCAGAGGGTTCCGTGAAAATCACTATCACATGGGAGGGTGGAGTAGTGCGATGTTACGTATGTTTGTTTTTTACTGAACAGCAAAAAGTCCACTTAAATACACACTATTTATAGTCGAATTATGAGTGAAAGGCAATCAAGCAGACGGATTTCCTGATGGTAAGAAGTTGACGTCGCCTAGAAACACAAAAGGTGGTAATGGTGCGTTGCCAACCTGATTCCCCGGCCTCAAGCAAACGTTTGTTTATCGGCTAACAACGGTCAACGTCAAAAGCAAACACTGACGTTATGGCGGCGGGAATACGTAAGGTGGTGGTCCCAATACTGGCGAATCGCTGCGAAACTCGACCACCTAGACAGATATACGTTTTAGTAAGCGTATGCTCGTCTTTTACTGCTCTATTCTGCAAATGAGCCCGGACCAACACAGGCATAAATGGCAGCCATGTTATATAAGTTTATCCTTCACTTAATAAATTATTTAGTTACTTTCTAAACACTTGTATACAGAAGACTAGTTAAAATAGAAATCGAATGAGTAGAAATTCATTAAAACTTCATTTCACAAACATATTCAGCATTCACAAATGTACGAGGACACAATTATTAACGTGCAGTTCGCAACTAAAATGAAGAGAGCTCGTTAAGTGGGTCAGAAGGACAAAGAAAGTTGTTTATATAATATTAGGTACTAGTTGTTGCACGCGGGAACGCCCTCTTAAATTGTATCGCTTTTCCTCGAATATCAGTTTAGATATAGGCGTTTTTGTTGACTGTTTCTCCCCGTGTTGGTAAGGGCTTCTTTGCAGAATAGACCATCTGCCTTCTTGCCAGGCAGCTCGTAAAAGGCGAGCATAGGCTTACCGTCACTAACACCGTGACATATGACTAGGTGGTAGAGTTGTGCAGCGACTCGTCCGGATTGGTACCACCACCTTACCTATTCCTGCCGCCATAACTTCATGATGTTTCCGGGTAAGGTAACCGGTAAACTCGCTTTTGCTCGAGGTCTAACATCCCGGTCTCAAGTTGGCAGCGCACCATTACTACCTTTGATGTCTCTAGGCGGCGGGAATTTCTTACGATCAGGAAATTCATCTGCTTGTTTGCCTTCCAATATCATAAAAAAAGAAAATGAAAAACCCTGTAAGCATCACAACATATTTCCAAAATATAGGTATCCTTAAAAATTGCAGACCATAGGGATTTTCTTGGAGATACATTGTTGGCCCAACTACGTTTTGGAAAGTACATTGAAGGCAAACTAAAAACTGTTGCAAAAAGCTCGATTACTTTTAATAAGATAAAGTAGGATTTTACAGAGGACCAGTTTTTTAAATTTTTCTAAGCTCTGTTTCTACTTTGTATGGAGTACTGTTGCCACTTGTGGACGGGATCAGTATATTACCAGCTGATAGCCTTGGATACAGTGGATAGACGTGCCCAGAAATTGTGTTCAGAACTCAAAGAGAGGCCAAATTCTTTCACCTTTTAAATTGATTTTTTTTATAATGGCTATTGCTGACCTCGCGGTTTTTACAACTTCACGGAACTTGGTTGGAGAGCAGAGGGTACTTATCCCGAGACATGATTCAGATAGATTGGACTGTCCTCTACAACAAGGGCTGTCTCCCGGGAGACCGAACCTTGAATTGGCGCTGTGCTCTGATTACTATGTGGAATCAAATATTGGAATATTTTTTAAAGAAGTATTTCCGGAGAAATATAATTTGGATATTTTCAAAGCTAAAGTAGGCTGCTTCTTGTCTAGTCTAGCTCCATCTTTGACCACTTTCCATTAGTCGAGTTGTATCTTATCATACAAAACAATTGACTATAAAAAACTTAAATAGACACCAGTATATATTTAGTTAGCACCCAGTCCTGGAAATAGACATTTATGGTTATCACAAAAGCATTCCAGTCAAGAATTGAACTCGTGATTTTGTTAAGTCGGTGGACTCAGTGGACTCGGTGGAGATAAGTGGTAGGCCAAGCGCTCGGGGAACAAAGTTGTCCAGGGTTAGGTAAGTGCCGTTTGGCGTTAGGTTTATCACCTATCACAATGCGGGAATAAGTACCTTTGGCTAAATGTGGCAGACTGTTTATCGCTCTGCCCACTTCTTATTTGAAGATGTTTACTTATTACTATTATTATTATATGTAATACTAAGTATATTTATTCTACATACTTCTTATAATTAATATTATTTCAGCCTCTGTGATCTAGCGGACCAGTTGTTGGACTTGACTGCAAGAGGTCCCGGGTTCGAATCCCGGGTCGGCCAACAAAACGGAAAGTGGGTTTTTTCAATTTTCTAATAAAAAAAAACGTTGTTTGGGATTGGATATGTGCCCGGTTGGCGAAAGGCTTGCCACCTATCACATTGTGGCACTTAGTATCTTCGGCTAGTCGTGGGTGCCTTGGTTGTACGTCTGCCTAACCCTCCGGGGTTATGGGGGTGAAGATACTTTACTTTTACTTTATCTCAGCCTCGTCCTCTATCTATCTCCACGCATAAACATTATACTATATTATTGATCAGTTGCGACATGAAAGACGCGTAATAGTATAGGTAAATAATAATATAACATGTCTGTTTCAAAGTTGGTCCTTTACCACCACCGATATTGCTGGCAATGTCCTATTTAACCTGAGCTCACTGCTTATAGGCGTCTGTTAGAGAAACAAGTGGTCTATTCTACTAAGTAGAAACATACCAACATGGGGGAAATATATCAAACCTATATTTTAACATGTGCTCATCTGGCAGCTAAGCAGATGACCCTACTCAGTGGACCCGGACTAACGCCGAAAAAACCAAAAATATGAATAAAGAGAAAATAAATAAAAGTACAACTGGTAAATAGGTTTAATTGTATTAATTTCTATTACACGAAAAAATCTTATTTTCACGAGGTAGAATACTTATACATATTTACAAAATACTTATTTACAAATAATTTAATAACACGTCATAGCTTGCAAGTTGCATTAATTAATACAAGATATCGAATAGAAAGTGGATACGCATATTTGTTACTTGTTAGTATAATAATACATGGGTCCAGTTATTTGGCAAACTTTTTAGGCCAGTATCTACGTCGGGCCATATTAGAACTTAGTGGTCTATTTGTTGGAATGACTAGTGTGTTGCCAACCTCGCGGTTTTTCCAACTTCACCAGGCTTTTCCCTCGTAGTCACTTTTTACGCGAATACCAATATTACACCAAATAGACCTCTAAAAGTTTGCTTTTATAGATACTAACCATTTCGAATAAACGTCTCTCGTCCGTGGTATAGCGGTTCGGTATGTTTCCATGATTTTGCAGGATATATATCTAGGCAACATGAAGAAATTGTATTTTGTCAACTTTCTAATAAAAACAACGTTGGACGAGATTGGATATGTGCCCGGTTGGCAATAGGCTTGTCACCTATCACATTGTGTTCTGGTTGCTCTGATTATAGAGTTGCTCCTCTGCCAACTGCTTCGGAGATATGGGCGTGAAGATACTTTTTTCGAATAAACGTGATGGCATCGGCTCAAGTTGTCCATTTTGGCTAACTTACGTAAATTCCACATAAGCTAAGTACTGACTCAGCAAAGTATAAAACAAAAGGATTTTAGAGCTCGCTTTGTTCACTGACCTAAATTGTGATTGAGTATCCGGAAGTGAAAACATACTTTCGTTTATTTTTAGCTGAGAATTCTAGCCTAAAAGCTATCGATTATTTTGTGCGAGATGAAAAATCGGTACTACGATTTTACTCGATTTACAATGCATTCACTCTACAATTAGCTAGTGTGACATCTGTAAATTTTTTGCTAATAATTTTTTGTTATATCTTCAAATGTATGATCGCTGGATATATATTTTTTGCTAGTTTTAACTTGTACAAAAGCGAAGACAAATGCAACTACGAGTGCTCGTTCGCTTTTATTTCCTTGGTATGTAAGTACATGGCATTACGCGATTAGGTATGATTAACTCACTGGTATTGCTTATGAAAAACCCCGAAGTTTTCCGTTACGGTGGGTACTTACAAGATGTTAATTTTTTTCTAAGGGAAATGTTGTAACAGTATTCACGCTTTTTACTGTCGACACTTGGTAGAATTTCATTGTTTTTACATTTTTTAATTCTACTTATACTTTTCCACAATATGTTATGGGACCACGTTGTGTGCATTGTGGAAAAGTACGAGTGTTATTAAAATTGCAATGAAGTGATGCCTTAACAAAATCCATTAATGTTTGTTATCATTTTCTTCACGATGGTCATTTAAAGTATTACTAGAATTAGAAGAGCTTTTTAAACTGAAAACAATTAAAATAATATAAATACATAGTATAAGAAAATTCAAAACAAATCCCGAAATATAGCTCACCAAGTTTGTTGTGAATGTGTTGAAACACCATAAATTTATAATATCTTTAGACAGTAAGTGAAATATTATTACAAAACAAAGAAGAAATGTAAGAGACGTAAGAGATATAGCAAATTTTCGCGCTGTATCACTAATTATTCTATATAATATTATTAAATAGAAAACTGTTAAAAACAGCATTAGCGGCCATCGGAATATTGAGCATATTAATAAATACGCATTTCGTTCACACAATACATCAAAACAAATTAATACTATCCAAAAAGTACTTACAGGTACTGGTAAAAGCCAGGAACACCATAAAACGGTTTTCAGTTTTTCAATATTACATTTTACAATCACAATAATTAAGCTCTCGTAAATATGTTTTATGAAAAAACACACAAGAATAATCATAACAAAATCTATATAAATGTGACAACTAAATGTGTACAGATTTTTATTAAACATTGTAGTTCTGTTCTCTTCTTTGTAAATGAACTCGAAGGTAAAAATTATCCTTTTTATAAAGCGAGATAAGCTTAGCTGCATTAGCATTTGATTTCTGTAATTTCGGCGCCATCTAGGTATCTTCAACATCGCACCAACCGATAACATTAATTCCAAAGCCGTCATAATTACTTCGAAGACAATGAATGTTCCATAAACCGTTGAATGTTCTTGAGATTCATTGTTATTCTGCCAAAAACTTGAAGTATTGTTTAAAGTTTAATTTCTCGTCGTTCTTGTTAAAGTTTCCGAAGTATTTTGAGTTGCATAACTTATAGCAATTGTACTATTTTCTATATCCATTTTGTAGTTTTAAATCACAAGATTTATAAATAAGGCACTGTTATAAGCATAGTTTGAAAGACAGACTGTCTACATCGACTGTGTATGAATGAAACAGGAAATTAATATTGTTTACGTACAGTTTATTCCTGTTACTGGAATTAGTGACAATTTACGTCATAATTTAGTACAAAAACCCGCGATGACCAACTTAATAAGAATGTGATTAAAATTCTGTGAATAATATTACACCTTACAACTTGGGTAGTAGAATTTGGGTACCTGCGTTTGGATGGCTAATGCGTCACTAGCCTCGCGGTTATCACAACTTCACCGGAATTTAGGAGTCCCCTGATCTTCTTTAGCTGACAGCTCGTAAAAGACGGACATAAGTTAAGTAAGTCATTATTAACAAGAGTATTGGTGTTAGATTGCTGTACACCTGCTCGCCCTTGCAGGGCTACTACGTCGCCTTACCTATTCTTGCCAACATATTGACATTGTCATGTTCCGCTTCGGATGATGGACTGGCACAATAGGCCTACGGCCAAGATTATTTATTTATTTTACACTTTATTTTACACATAATATAAAATTGACAGTGAGAAATAACAAATATAAATATTGTACAAAAGGCGAGCTTATCTCTTACATAAGATATCTTCCAGCTAACCTAAGATAGAGAAAAACGATACAAAATAAAAAGCGATAGGTAGACAGTGTACAAGCTTAAGATTAAAGAGATAAAAAAATAAAAAAAAAACTGAATTAAAATTATAAACTATTCTACGAGTACATAAATACTTACTTAAAACTAATATAAATGAAAAAGGTTTAAAAAAAACTAATATAAATGTTATACCTACTAATAATTAAATCCTAACAATAAGTGCTAGCATTATGGACTAGAGGAGTAAAACAGTTTTAAACGATTTTTAAATGAGATTATGGATTTACTATTTCGAATATCAAGGGGAAGGGAGTTCCATAGCCTTATAGCATGAACTGTGAAAGAGTGAGAATAAAAACTGGAGTTATGAGTAGGAAAACGTAAAAGTGCAGCTACGCAAGGACGACAAGGGGAACCCGGAGGATGAAGGAAATGGAAACGCTCTTTCAAATATTTTGGAGCATTAGGGTTAAAAATGATGTTAAAAAGGAGACACAATAGATGAATATTTCTGCGCTGATGGCCACCACCATCTGACCATTAATCCTATTAATATTATAAATGCGAAAGTTTGTAAGTATGGATGTATGGATTTTTGGTACTCTTTCACGCTCGAATGGCTGAACGGATTTGTCTGAAATTTGGAACACAGATAGATTGTGACCTGGATTAACATATAGGCTATTTTAAATCCCGATCGCACGTTTCTGTGAAAACGCGGGCGAAGCCGCAGGTAGCAGCTAGTAAATAATAAAAAAGAGAGCTGAACAACACCAATGTCTTGCCATCACCAACCGCAGCCTTACCTACTTGTATTGTAGCCTTCAATACTTTAAGTTAAGTTTAGTTTAAGTTTTAGCCCTGATGATGCTGTATAAGCGAAACCGGTAGGCTATAGTGATACGTAAAACGGTATAAGTGTTTCTTTATGTAGAAATATGAATATTAGGAAGTTTTAACAAGCGCCGACGATGGTCGGCCTGATTTGGATATAGTCCATATCCTCACTACCACACATCACATGCTTCCAGTGTTCACCTCTTACGCTGCCTGACAGAGAGGCAGATGGTATATTCTACTCATTAGACGCGGACCAATACGGGGAAAACAATATTAAATGTAAATAAAGCGATTACTCTGTAACAACATTTCATCTCCCTTTTTTCCCGTAAGCTGAAAGCTGTGACGGGAAGGCTGTGACAGGTGCGTTTGTTCCGTGTCAGTTTGTCTGTAAAACCAATTACGGCGGCCGGAATGTGAGATGAAGGATGCTGCATAAATGGAAATATAAATACTTACTAGCAATTTATTAACGTACACCGACGGAAATCGAGGGGTGTTCTTCTTTTTTTCTTCAGGTTTTGGCCTTCACGTTAGTATTTTGCCATTAGTCAAGTAGAAATTTGCATTACATTTTATATCAATTTTAATCAATAATAATTAGTCATCAGTTATAAGTCGTCAGTCATGTCAGGCCCTCATTACTCAAGCTCATGTAATGAGATTTGGCGGCAACGAGGAAACACACGATACGATTTCTTCATGATTATTTCAATTGTGCACTTTCACTGAATAAAGTTGTACAAAATGCCACCAAAATTCACTAATTTCACTTAATATCAACACGAAATTCAATATTATGAAAAAACTTCGACCATCTTTTCTCTCGATGGCGCCAAAACTCCTCGAGGGGTGTTCCCTCCCCTCTCTCTTTCTGTGTGTGTGTCTGTGGTATCATAACTTTTGAAGGGATCGACCGAAGTCGTTGTGGATTTTTGTTTGAAAGCTGACGTGATCGAGATGATTTTAGATTTTGCCAGGGTTTTGTTAATATTTTTTAACATTTTTAATCTTATTATGAGATAGACAGCGAATAAGCATAGAGCTCATAGATGGCAAGAGATAACCGTGACCTATAGGAAACTCCTCTGGCGGTAAGTACTCTACTGTACAGCAACTTTTCCGGATAGGGATCTATCTCCTTACCTATTCCTGCCTATATCCTAATTATCACTTGAATACCTCCTTAGAGATACGGACGTAAAGATGTTGTTATTTAAAATTATAGGAGATAAGTTTTTGTTTACTTTGACGAGGAAAACATTTAATAAATAAGTCAAATATCCCTGGACAAGTTTTACGTATTGAATCCAACCCCAAACAACGAAATTCTAATATAATACTTAAGTATATATCGGACCAAATTTAACACCCAGACTCAGAAAAGCAGACACTTAAATGTTCATCACAATCTGCCCGTCGGAAATCAAACCCGAGCCTCGCGTTTTGTAGATGTTAGGCATGTTAATCTATAATATAAAAAATGAATTGCTAAATGTGTTGGTAAGCGCACAACTTCCGAACGACTGGACCGATTTGGCTAATTCTTTCTTTTTTGTTGTGTTAGTTATTGTCAGAAGAAGGTTCTAATGAAGAGAAAAACCGGGAAAATTGCAGGGAAAATGGGAAAAACAATACTTTATTTTACATACCCATACAAACTGACGGGTGGAACGAAGTTCGCCGGGACAGCTTGTGTTTTATAAATTATTATAATGTATTATCCATGTATGTAGGAACAATAGTAATTTTTCGATGATTGATGACAACATATACGATGTTTACCAGACATGTAATGTGAGATAACACATCCTACGTCATTCATTGATTATTTAGGTTATTATTAAAAACATGACACATTACCATGTGGTAAGGGATTTATTTACTGAAACAATAGTATTGAACTTTTATAAAACAACGAGTTTTAATACTATGATAAGAATAGTTTTTAACGTAGTAAATCTGCAAAACCTAATCCATTTGCGTAATATAAGAAAAAAAAACATTTAACTGGGGGCACGGTGGTGTCCCCGCCAAGACGAGCCAAGGGAAAGCCCACTGAAGTTGTAAGTTGGCAAGACAGTGCCAAGCTAAGAACAAGGGCAGTACCTTTTCTTAAAGTGTTTTGTCGTTTCTTTGAACCCTCATAGAGTTGGTTTCCAATGTACCAGATTGTTTCTATTCTCAGAATATGATGTCAATAATTGACATATCAAACATACAAAGGCTTAATTAGAAGAAGAAGAAGAAGTATCTTCACGCCCATATCCCCGAAGAGGTAGGCAGAGGTGTAACCAAGGCACCCACGACTAGCCGAAGACACTAAGTCCCACAATGTGATAGGTGGCAAGCCTATCGCCAACCGGGCACATTTCCAATCCCGACCAACATTTTTTATTAGGAAATTGGAAAAATCCAATTTTCTTTTTGTTGGTCGACCCGGGATTCGAACCCGGGACCTCATGCAGTCAAGTCCAACACTCGGACCGCTAGACCATAGATAGATAGAAGGCTTAGTTGAATAAATTTATACTTTGTATACATTGTATTCATACTTTAGATTTTGCTGATATCTAAAATACACCGATGTCGTCACTGTCGCACTCACTAACACACTGATGATCATTGAAATGTTTGGCTACTTCCTGAAGCGCTAGAATGCTGAAATTTGGTATGTCATCTTAGGTTACTATACAACCAACAAAAATATTTATAAACTTACAACTTTGCTCTCATCCACTAAAATGAGACTTAAAAATGTCAGGATACTTCCTAAAGTGCTAGAAATCCGAAATTTGGTATGTAAACAAAGTTCAGTATACAAAATAGCACTACCGTGGCCCAAAATAAATGTTTGACTTTCACCCCTATCCTCTAAATCGGAAGGGGGGTGGAAAATTTAAAGAGACGTTCGACGTGAGACGAACTGTAGACAGAAAAAAGAACTCCCACCAAAAACATTTATGTAAACATGTAAAATGCTGCCAGCACGACCATTTAAGGTTTGCTCTATGAAAAAAATATCAGATCTTATGTAGAGTCAACCTTTTAAATCTACACGGCCTATCTCTAACGACTCTATCTTCACAAGTTCTACATATCAGTATAAACATATGGATTGGCTGTTCGTTACCTCCACGACGGTATTTGTGAAGTTAGGGTCGGTAGACTTAGGTCATGTAGATCCCCCCTCCTTAGGTGCTCTACCGTCTCCACTGTACCAGGTACGCATAAACACGATGGGTTGTCTTTGCGCCTGAATCTATTCAGGTACTCGGAGAACCCCCCGTGCCCTGTCATTATTTGGGTTACCTTGTTTGATATCTCCATTTTTGGGACGACTTTGTTTGCCGCTATCGCGCAGGGCAGGAACAGTTTCGTGACAGACGCGGTTGCACTTTCCTTGTACCTTTTGTTCCATTCGTCAAGGGTCCAAGCCTTGTCAAGGCCGGGCGGCTGAGTATTAGTACTTAGTTACAAAATTGTTACTAAAGTATTCAGGTAAAACTCCTTTTCCATCTTCTTATATCCGTGGTTGCTCTTTGCCTGTATTATTTCAACAGTTGTAGTAACTGCCTGTAGAGAGTTCCACAACTTAATAGCTCGTACTTGTCAAACGTAGTCATAAATTATTGGCGAGGTCCAAATGTGAACTTTATAGCAAGATTTCAGAGACGCTCGAGTTAATTTAGTTGACCTTTACTCATATTTAAGTAGCATCAGCATAATTTAGAATCGGTAGAAGCAAGGGTTATGCTAGCGCAATTTTAGTGGATATTTTAGTGGATGTTAATGTTTTCTTACTAAGTTTATTGGTAAGCACAGACCACGATAATTTATTATTGATAAAAATGTCCAAATTATGAACTTCAAAATAAGAATTATTAAAATCCGCTCATAATTGGAGTAACAACCTAA
>NJDC01002460.1:36539-47714 GCA_002245475.1 Calephelis virginiensis
GCGAAAAAAAATTAGCGACTTTATTGAGGCACTCTGTGGTAATTTCCATGATGTGTATGGTCCTGGGAAAGAACTATTAATAGATGTATCTTTAATACTACTAAGGGGCAGACTGCACTTTCTGCACTCGCAACAGCCAAAGCCAGCAAAAATAGTATACAGTAGTCATTGGCCTGAAACCATTCCGACTACAGAAAATTCAAAAAGGAATATTAAATACCTCACTACTGTTCTTTGTGTAGCAAGAAGAAAAAGCGCAAGGAAAAGGTTTAGGTAGCAAAATTTGGAAAAATTCCTCTTTGTCCTGCTTGTTTCGAGGAATGGCAAATAAATTATGTAGTAAATGAGACTGGATCTGACTGATTAATGAATGACTAATAATATAAATGGAAAACTATTGACTAAAGAAGTGAAATTATTTTTTAGTTTTTGTTTTGATTATATACAATACAAAGAATTAAGGAGACTGACTGATTTATCAAGTTCATTAGATTATACAAGAAGAAGATATATATTTATGATAAAGAACAGTTTAAATTACTAATATTTTAAATGTTTTTTGCTATCTTGTGCGATTAAACTTACGTGTACTTGTAATATGTAGGTGAAAACTTGTAATTGGCCTTATTTTCGTTATTATACATGTGATTAACTTTATTAGGTGTAAGTTTTCCTTCATTGTTAAAATAAAATAAAATAAGAAATAACTTTGTTGATCTTGAGTTGTGGCCTTACCAAAGCTGTTAGTGGCTGTGTTATTCAATAATAAATAGTGTTATATACAATACTGTTTTATTTACTGACTTCTTATAAAGCAAATGGCAGATCTTTGTAGAAATTATGTAATACGGCAGTCACCGTGGCATTGTATTCGTACATAGATTGACTATAATTATATGCCAGTACGGCTACTACCGTATAACGGGTATGACCGTACCGGCGTATCATATAGTATTGTTACAGTGAAAATAAGCACTACGGCTAGACACGGTATACGGTCATAGCCGGCACTGACATAGACTTATTGTTAAATAATATTATGTATAACTGGTACGGGTATAGGCGTACGAAAAATTTCTATGAGAAATATTAGTGTCATAGCAGTGTGGAGTACCGCGCTGGAACGTGTTAAAGTAAAAAGTAAACTACACACAGTACAGTACAGACAGTAGTCGCTTGAAATCTTTAATATAAAAATGAATTGCTAAATGTGTTGGTAAGCGCATAACTTCCGAGCGACTGAACCGATTTGGATAATTCTTTTTTTGTTGTGTTAGTTATTGTGAGAAGAAGGTTCTTATGAAGAGAAAAACCGGGAAAATTGTAGGGAAAATGGGAAAAACAATTCCTAATTTTTCCCATACAAACTGAACGGATGGAACGAAGTTCGCCGGGACAGCTAGTATTTAAATAAAATTCCAGTTGAACGCATGACGTATGTAGTTATAAGATTAAAACTAGTATTTCGCGCGACGCGTGTAGTGTGATCCGCCCATGTAGACTGTTGATAAAGTGGGCTCAACGTTGTGACACTTATCAGTTGTAATTTCTTTGAGTAACGAATGGTGAAGAGTTGTAATTGCTTGTAAGGACGGATTGAATTTTTTCTTTTGACTTTTTGACTTTTGACTTTGACTTTGACTTTACACTAACTTCCGTAAAGAATAGTAAAGACTTGCAGTTGCTTGAAAGGACGTAATCAGTAGTTGTTTGAGCTCAAACTCTGTAAAACTGCACATATCTGCATATAGCTGCAAGCAGCTCGATAGAAGCACCTTGAGCTCACGGTGAGGATCTGTAGTTGGAATGAGTTTAAACTCTAAATACACCCGATTAAGTCCATTCAAGCGAGAAAAAACTTCCCCATTCCTTACTTAAATTAGTGTCTTTTACAACATGCATTGAAGGCAATGCACTTTTTTGGAAATGTCGATTTGGATATCGACTTCAATGTCTAGAGGGTATTGACTGAAGCATCGCGAGCTCACAGTGAGGTCGGAGCCAGTACTAGGTATGTGTACTTTGACAGAAGTTGAACTCAAGATACAACTGATTACGTCCTTTTAAGCAATTGTAACACTTCACAATTTCGTACTCAAAAATATTACACCTGACAAGTGAAACATCAACTAGCCACACTGGACAACCCGCGGGTGATCTGCTGTACATGTAGACTTAAATATGCGGCGGATCACACGCGGGCTGCGATCATAACCACTTATGACTGACTGACTGATCCCGAATTGTTCTCTCAGTTGCCGTCTAGCTAGAGTCTAGGTGTTGATATCATTGTATAGAAAGTAATCTCTAGCCATCCAGAAAAATCTGAAATCTTGGAAATGTAGACTTAGTAAAAAGTTTGCCAGAGGCCTGCCAAAACGGTGAAACCTAGCAGAAACGTTTTGGCGCCATTGATCTTCTACTATGTGGCAATTATCAAAACTTGTTAGAAAAAATCCGAAATGTTAGAAACAAGATGGCCGCCGTACAAAATCGATTTGCCTATTGTGTCTGAACTGTTATAGTTAAAATTTGCTTTCTTTGCGACTATTGATCGTTTACGTTAGGTTTCTTTGGATTTTGGGAAAAAAAAATCCAAAATGATGGCCGCCATACAAATTTTAAGAGTCTGTAGATTTTAAACGGTTAAAGTTGGAGATTTGACTCCATAATAAAAATTGTTTAGTGTTTTTTAGTGTTTCATTATGTAATTGTTTATGTTAAGGCTTTTCGGATTTGAAAATTTTTCAAGATTGTGGCCATTTTAAGATGCAGGTTAAGTTGCCAAATATGCCAAGAGGTAAACAGGGTCGCAGATTACGAATTTTTTGTTTCTTTTTAAATCCAAGATGGCGACCGGAAGTTGTAATTGAAAAACCGCTACGGCAGTCCTAGCTTAAAAAATTAATTACGAGCGGAAAGCATAAATTTTGTTAGTTAAAAATATATTGCAAAATCTGGTCTACTTCGATCTGGTAAAAACTGTTTAACGGCCTGCTTGAACGAAAGAAAAGACATAGAGGGTCAAAGCTACTGCCAGTTTTTAAAGCCCAAAAATTTAAAAAAATCAAAATGACGAAAAATAAGATGGCCACCATACAGCAATCGGTTTTTTTACATTTTTAAGTTTCTCAACCGTTATATATCCTCGATATTTGGGTGTCATTTGAGACATAAACCGGTATACTGAATCTGAATTTGGCAGCCATTTTGAAATCCAATACGGCGGACGGAAGTTATTATTGAAAAGTCATATTCTCCTACAGCATGATAACGTTCGTTCATACACGGCCCACAAAACAAAGTCATTTTTAGCTTCTGAAAAAGTACATCTCGTCACTCATCCTGCACATAGCCCCGATCGAGCACCCTGTGATTTCTGTATTTTCCCCAAAATCAAAGATTTGATGGGAGGTTTTACTTTTACCAACTCCGAAGAGGCAGTAATAGCGTTCAATCAGCACGTAGAAAACATTGAGATCTGTGGTCCTTCCGTTTTAAATAATCGTTCGATCGCATGAGAAAATGTTTAAAATGTAAAGAAGATTATTTTGAAAAGCAATAAACATAATATTTTGGTCATGACATGCTGTTTTTTTAAGTTTCGCTAAACTTGTAGTGTGATCTACGTACAACGATAAATTATCCAATCTCAGACAAAACTTCATCAAAGGACCGCTAACATAAGTATGAGAGGATTACTGCCAGACAATAGCCGAGATTGCACTTTGCCACACAAATATGTGAGTGTTTCTCAGCTTAAATCAGGCAATATTTTAAGCATCAAAGGATAAATCAAGTATCTTCACGCCCGTGTCCTATTCTCGAGGAAATGCCTATTCTCAGCTGAAGGACTGAGTTCAATGATGTCAAAGGTGGTAAAGCTATAGCCAACCGAGCTTTTATACAACCCCGGGCAACGTTGTTTTAGTAACAACATTAAAAAAATAATTAAAAACCCTTCCGGATTCATATCATGTAGTCAACGCCAACCCAGGACCACTAGACAACAAAGACCATATATAAAAGCATTGGATGTTAAATTGTAGAAAGATTTTTTGATGTTAAGAATAACTTCGATAAGTCACTCATATACACCAAATAACATAATAAAAAAAAAGTATCTTCACGCCCATATCCCCGAAGAGGTAGGCAGAGGTACAACCAAGGCACCCACGACTAGCCGAAGACACTAAGTCCCACAATGTGATAGGTGGCAAGCCTATCGCCAACCGGGCACATTTCCAACCCCGACCAACATTTTTTTTAATTAGAAAATTGGAAAAATCCAATTTTCTTTATGTTGGCCGACCCGGGATTCGAACCCAGGACCTCATGCAGTCAAGTCCAACACCCGGACCGCTAGACCACAGAGGCGACTAATAATATGATATGAGGCGAATAATATGATAATAGCAGATTTTGTTGGATCGAGATACAGGCAAGACAAATCTCATTTCAACTCTTACTCATGATAAATCGCGGACACAACTAGTAATAAATAAATTCCAAGACAAATAACACAACTTCATTTGATTTTAAGAAAAATAAATTTTATAAGTACTTAAATACCACTTGTACTACAGAGTTTTTTTTTTTTTTTTTTGAATGACTAACTTGTTGCTAATCTTGCGATTTTTACAACTTCACCGAACTTTGTGGGCCGAGCAGAGTGCTCAGCCCGAGACATCATTATTTAGATGGATTGGGCTGTTTCCTACAACGCCAGCACCAAGGGCTGTCTCCCGGGAGACCGTACCTCGACTTGGTGCTGCGTTCTGGTTACTGGGTGGACTTGGTGGAGGAGTATTTGTGGCTCGTCGCTCGGCGTTAGGCGCCGGGCGCAAGAGAGGTCTTCGTCGCCGAGACCGGCGGCGACGGTGCAGTGTTGTGTTAGGGTGGTGTGAGTTTGTCGTGTTCCGGTTTACAGTTGGGAGAATAGCGTTTGCCGCGGTTATTGGGTCCGGGGGATCCGATAACACGTGGCGAGGTCTTCTATGATCGGGGGGAGCATACTACAGAGTAATTTTACAGCAGCTTCATGACCGTATTCCCGAAAAAGTAGGCAGAGACACACACGACGAGACGAAGATACCAAGTGCCACAATGTGGTAGGTGGCACACTTATCACCAACCGGCCACCCATCGAATCCCTGGCAACGATGTTTGCAGAAAACTGAAGAAATTTATTCTGAATTTTCTGACCCGGGAATCGAACATGAGCGACGTTGTTTATATTAAAAAATTGAAAAAGCGCATGTTTTTTTTGCCCGACCCGGGAATCGAAAAAGGGGGGTCTTGTGAAGTTAAATCAATACCGGAGCATGAGACCACAGAGGCGACCATACAACAAAACACAAACAAAACAATACAGTAAGTAATGCATTTGTCTTACCCCTTCAAAGTACTCCAAAATTTTAAGGGAGTCATTGGTTCAATAATCGTGTCAGGTTAAGGTTAGGAATTAGGATTTCCGGTTAACTTATGCAAGAGGCTTAGCACCCCTGTCTTATGTTGGCAATACCCTTCCTTGTGTTATCTTTCGGTGATGAGTACCTCTAATCAATTGACTTGTTTTTGACTTTCAATGTAAGAGCAGGATAACAGGACTTTTGTTGCCATCAAGTAAAAATGTGGTCGTAGTTTTTTTCGTAATTTTTTTTTTATATTGAGTGAAACTGATCAGTCATGGTATTTTGTACAATTTTGTTCAGGTTGTGCATTCACACGAAATATGAATCATAAAAAATAGTAGAACGTGTATTTTCTAGTTTCGCCAAATCTTATTAAATGAGCTTTGGGCGGAGGCTAATGAGTAATATCCGATTTTGGAAAATCGGGTAAGTTGATACAAATTTTCACGTGTTTAATGGCAAATGCTTACGCCAATGCCAAAAATTAGAGAAAACAGTAGAAGAACTATTTCGTCACATACCTAATGTATTATGAATTCTTCTGTCTCGTGCGCAATGTAGCTAATGTAGACAAGTGAGTATAATTTGGTAAATATGTCACTGTCTGCGTGGAACATGAAAGAAAAAATACATGTAATATGTTATAATGTTTCTACTTTTAAGATTTTTTTTATTGCTACAGATTCATACGTATTTAGTGTAAGAAAGCGTAAGACGGTAAAGGCATAGGCGCAGCAAGAGACGGGCAGAGCCTTCCCGCTATAAAAGTGTTCGCATAATACCTATTGCAACTCACTAAATAACCGAAAACTGTTAAAACCAACTGGTTCAACATTCACGACTGTGAATGTGTCAGCTATGTTTGTTTTTTATATCTTTAAAATATATTCGGACATATCAAAATAAAGTACTGTAGGTTTATTGCATTTGCTTGAGAGTAAGTTCATGTTTCAGCTTTATGGCGATTTAGGCGTGAAGTATAAGAGTATAGAGGGTCCGAAACGTTTAAAATACTAGTTACCAGTATTCAAATTATGTTAGCCATTACGTGTCTGATTGACGTATTTCCGGACACTCATTATGTACCTACCCTATTAAAATCTAAAGACCTGATCTAGTGAATGTTATTCTCCTTTTAGATTTTAAACGATCCTGCAACACTAAAAATATTAAAATAATACGTTTTTTATTCTCCACCATCGACAAAATGTAATAGCTGGAGTAACCACACATTTAGCGTCCTGGGCTCCCTTGCTAGAATGTAAATATCAAAGGATTTAACCAATGAAATTACCTTTTAAACTAAACTTTGATCAATTGCAAAATAATGACATATATATTACTTATATTTCATAATGTACGAATATCCGTGAATTTAAACCAAGAAAACAATAAACTTAAAGTGAAATAGGTACGAGAATCTCCAAATCTTATAAATCTTTCAAGTGTAATTAATAGTTTTAGCTATAAACAGAGATTCAGGAGCGATTGGGATCACCTGTCGCGTACATGATCAACAGGAAACATCCGGGCGAGGCCCGAAGGAGCACGCAGCCTGAGGGGAAGTCAGTTGCCGCCCAACCGCCCTAGCGATGACAACCTCGCCGCCCTGCGCCATACAATCTCTGTAGCGCGGTCATAACTCATTTCTAATCTTATCATTTTAAATCGATCCCAACAACCTTCAACATCTTTGGAGTGAAAAACTGTTTTGTGAATCGTGGTGATAGTGTCCTTGATAGGCGCGGTAAGTTTGGTGTTAAAAAGCGTTGTATATCACAATACATTTTATTTAAAAAACTTAGCAATAAATAATACATAACTGTGTTAAAAACTTATAGATATGTCAATGTGCAGTAACAAATCTTTTTTATTTTAGGCTTTGCTATCTATCCATATGTCTA
This sequence comes from Calephelis virginiensis, assembly GCA_002245475.1. NCBI lineage: Eukaryota > Metazoa > Arthropoda > Insecta > Lepidoptera > Riodinidae > Calephelis > Calephelis virginiensis. Next base: position 43,858 of record NJDC01002460.1, read on the forward strand.
TCATAAGGTTGTACATTTTAAATCAGAACAGAATAGTTAAAATTTGGCCGTTTTTTGATTGATTTTGATTTTTTTGCCTGTTGACAGAATATATAAAATCAATTTTTTTCTATAATATTTGTCTTCACGCCAAGTCCCTGAAGTAGTAGGCAGAGAGTAACGAGGGTCAAATGTCACGATTCTTACAGCTTTGACGACCTTCACTATCATTACCTTATAATAACAATTAAAAAAGGAATACTTTATAAAAACAAATAAAAATAAATATATACTTTGAATATAGTATGCGCAATGCCATATTGCACATGTCAAATCAGAATAAAAATTAAAAACTGATAAAAATTAATAGGGTCTGTATACAAGGAATACCCTCGGAATTAGCTCGTATACACAATATATTTCGAACAATTAGTGACAACGTAATGTTTTTTTTTAATAAATTTGTATATTTTCCTTAAATTGTTAGACTACAATTGCAACATAATGTCGTCTGTCGGAATAAGGTACTTGCGCCTAAGATGGCCCAGTTTTTAAGATGTCTCATTTGCAATATTTTGTATTTTTAAAGTTTGCAAGAAAAATATTACTACCTACGGATCATGGGAGTAATTTAAACTCTTTCAAATTTTAAAAATACAAAATTTTGAAAATGCTATATAAAGCTATATTAAGAACTGATCTATTTTAGGCGCATATACCTTATACTCTTGAATCATATGGTATTCTATATTTAGACCTTAACTTGGCATTGGGATCACCTAGAATGTATGACATTACAAATAAAAACGTTTTGTAAAATCAGCTCGCAAATTATGGTGACATCAATTAAGATACTAAAAATATAGAATTCGAACATACCACCTCTACATTTTTTGAAATTGGTTAAAAAAGCCTGTTTAGAAAATATATTTTAAAAAGAATATTAAAAGAAATTACTTTCGTCCTTCTGTCATTTACAAATACCAAAAACGTTTTTAAAATTGTTAATTAATAATATTATTTTGATTATTTTTAAACATGCCTTTTAAATAAATACTCATAAAATTATGTAATATTCCAAGTAGAGTAACTCCAAGATAATGAAACGCTCATTTCAAGAATGATAGTGGAAGTAATAAAAACGTTTTCAAATGTATAGCGATTAGTGTTTACAGTATAAATTGCGACTTAAAACTAAGAAAAGTTTTAATAACAGTTGCGAAAGATTTGGTAAAAGTTTACTTGGGATTTAATAGGACATATTTATCAAACAGTAACTATCGTTGTCGTTGTTGTAAACGTTGTCATCCTACTAATATTATAAGTTTGGAGTATGTTTGCTTCTTACTGATTTACGCTCGACTGCCTGAACGGATTTGTCTGAAATTTGAAAAACAGACAGATTGTGACCTGGATTTACTTATAGGCACAAAACGCCGGCGAAGACGCCGGCAACAACTAAGTATTGCTACTAAGAATTTTTTATCGAAAACCATTCAATTTCATATTTTAAGCGATATACAAATATAGAGTTTGTATGTAATTCAAACATTTGCTTACAGGAAGCATAATAAAATAAAAAGAGGCGAAAAACGTCTAATTTATATACGTTTCGTATTTTTATTTCAATTTCACATGGTACCATAAAAGAAATGTGTTTTCTGTTTATGTATTCAAGCAACACTGCATAAAAAAGGTAAAAGAGAATATTTTTCAATTTTGTACTGAGAGAAATCTACACATACATAGAAAGGATGCTCTAGATTGTTAATATTGATTGTCAAACGACACCAAAACATGTTGTTTAAGTGTGAAAGGTCGGAGTTTTCGGAAAAGATGGTCGAAGTTTATTCGTAGTTATTGAATCTCGTGTTTAAATTTAGTGAAATTAGTCAATTTTGGTGGCATTTTGTACAATTGTGTTCAGTGAAAGTGCACAAATGAAATAATCATGAAGAAATAAGCGTGTCGTCTATTTCCTCGTTGTCGCCAAATCTCACTATATGAGCTTGAGTAATGAGGCCACCGTTTTACCCAAGACCCTAACATGACTTATTGACGACATGTGACTAATTATAATTGAATCCCGATTTTGGTAAATTTGATGCAAATTTCTACTAGACTAATGGCAAAATGTTAACGCGAATGCCAGAACCTAAAGAAAGAAAAAGAAAAGTGTAAAATGTCAATGTGTGTGTTTCTAGCGTTTACACACTTTATCGATATCGACGAAAATTACTGTATCTTTTAATGTTAACTATAGTTGCGTGATTCGATATTTCACTTTGTGACTTAAAGGGGATATAATAACTATAGGTTTTTTACATTGTGGAGAATATATTGAATCTAAGTAAACATATCACTTATAATGAAAACACCAGTAATGCAATATCGACCTGAGGTCCAGACCTGTATCTAATTGTAACGAGCAGTAACATTAAAGTTTCAATATATAACATCAAATTAAAAAAAAATCTAATAACAGGGCTCTATGGAAATGCTGTCTTTATCATAATAATTGGAAATAAATCTTTGCTCCATTCATCGGAATTCCCCAAAACATATTTTTATATTCGGCCTAAAATAGATTTTAAGAGGAAATTAATCCAACGTCGTTAGACCAACTCAAAAAAATGTTGTTTATTATTTTTAACTGACGCGAAAAATATGGGGCGGTTATATATTTGACTCTGAATTTTTGTCTATGTTATTAACACGGACGGAGAAAATAATTAGATTTTCTCCGTCATTTCTGAACCGATTTTTAAAATCCTTTTGTCGTTTGAAGGAGCGTATTTCTGAGGTCCTATTGCCACCAAATCTGGATCTGATTTTGGAGTCCTAGGGAAATCGAGAAATAAAATTTTTGGTTTTTCGGTTTTTCGTATTAATTCAATTATATAAATATAACTAGCTGACCCGGCAGATGTTGTTCTGCTATTTGCTTAATTTGATTTTAGTAAAAAAAATTTGGGTTACCCTCATCACTTAGTGGTATGAAAAATAGATGTTGGCTAAGCGATTCTCAGACCTGCTCAATAAGCTCACAAAATTTCATGAGAATCGGTCAAGCCATTTCAAAGGAGTACGGCAACTGACATTGTGACACGGGAATTTAATATATAAGATTATTCTAGGCTATAAATCCGCTCCTAACATTTCTAGATCTTTTGGTGATCGTTTAGCTAAATAGCTATGATATCACAAACACACACACACACACACACACACACACACACATCACGATCCTTGCATGACTGCAAATTTATATACATACATAAAAGTATCTTCACGCCCATATCCCCGAAGAGGTGGGCAGAGGTACAACCATGGCACCCACGACTAGCCGAAGACACTAAGTCCCACAATGTGATAGGTGGCAAGCCTATCGCCAACCGGGCAAATTTCCAATCCCGACCAACATATTTTTTTTTATAAGAAAATTTGAAAAATCCTATTTCCTTTTTGTTGGCCGACCCGGGATTCGAACCCGGGACCTCAAGCAGTCAAGTCCAACAGCCGGACCGCTAGACCACAGAGGCGATATTATTATTATTATAATGAAGTTGTCACACCCGAATAAACCTTTACAAAGTTTTGGCCAGTGGAGACAAATGTACAAATATCACGTATTTTAAAATTATTCATATTAAATCCCATAGTTTCTTGAACGAGAAATTTTAAAAGACGTACCGAACGCGGAAAATGTGTTAATATGGACACAAGCAGTCTTACTCTTATTTAATTTTTATCCTCGAGGTTTAAGTTGAGATTATCCATCGGAATACTTTAAATTATAAACTGCTGTATAAACTGCTTGAATCGAAGGACGTCCAAAAAGAAATATCCGCATGAATAACATAACACAACAAAACAAA
>NJDC01002462.1:0-11686 GCA_002245475.1 Calephelis virginiensis
CAAGCCGTGTTTTAAAGTTTTGTATCTCTTCAGGAAACCAATTTAGATATTGAGATAAAAATTAGCCTAAAATCTAAATCACTCTCCGACCTCCTATCTCCACACAAAAAACTATAACGTAGCTCCATTGTGACAAAAATGTCTTTTTAGAATGAAATAAACACATTTTTGCATTTACAATTTAAATGTTGACGTACAGACACTCAAACAGTAAACAGTAACCTACATATTATGATGTATGATCTAATGCATTGCGAATAATATGCGCAATTTAGACATTGAGTTCGCACTGATGATTGATTGAACACATATTGAACACTTCTTGAAACAAGATTATGCAAATGTGGACTACTATTAGTCATAGATTCTATACTAATCATAAAAGAAGCGAAGCATTAAAGATACTTAAAACTGGGATAGAATACACGATAGAGCTATATTGCTTGGTCATTCCGACACCTAAACATTTTTGAAGTGTAAACGTTTGTTTTGGAATGGGTAAAAACTTCTAAACTCGCGTCAGGACACGTGACATGGTCGAAAATTCGTAAGACGGCGCAGGACGCTTGCGCGAATAAGACGGCGCAGGGCGCTTATGCGAATGTTCGTGTTGTCACGTTTGTGTACGATAGCGCAATAAATGAATATTGTATCTACCACAAAAATGATAGTAATTTCATACTCATAAATAAAGTAATTCCGTGTTGCTCTGGGCTCCTTCGTAGAATAGACCATCTGCCTTCTTAGCCAGGCAGCTCGGAAAAGGCGAGCATAGGCTCACTGTAACTAATACCGTGACATCTAACTAGGTGGTAGAGTTTCGCAGCGACTCGCTCGGATTGGTACCACCGCCTTACCTATTCCTGCCGCCATAACGTCATGACGTGTTCCGGTTCACAGGGTAAGATAGCCGGTAAACTTACTTTTGCTCGAGGCCTAACATCCCGGCCTCAGGTTGGCAACGCACCATTACCACCTTTAGTGTCTCTAGGCGGCGTGAATTTCTTAACATCAGGAAATCCGTCTGCTTGTTTGCCTTCCAATATCATAAAAAAAAAACAAAATCATACAAAATTATTCCCTAGCCATCCCAAAATATAAAAAATGCACAACGTTAATACCTATTCAAGTTTTCACTTCTGTCGGCACTCCCGGAGTGCAGTCCGTCGTTTTTTTTAATCTCTTTTCTGTTCGCGAATCTTGAGAAAGCAATAAAATCAAATTAAACAAATGTTCATTTCTAAAATTAAGCCATCTTTTATTAAATGTTTTGTGAGTCAGCTAACATGTACACAGATGTCCTGATGGTAGAATCTACCGTGGTCATATAGAGAAGTTATTGGTGCGTCGTTGTCTTGTTACCGGGATGGTAGGCTCATTGTACATGTTATTACTCGAAGAAAAACAAAAAGATGAATTTTCGAATGGTGAAAACACGCCTATCATCACAAAAGATGAAATAGGTGCATTTTCTAACTAACAACAGAGTTTCAAAGCTACCTAATTTAAATAAATTTACCGACTTATCTGTCCTTGGATATGAAACAGATCAGTCTTTATCATATATACCAGCGGTCGGCAACCTTTTGGCAGGCAAGGGCCACAAGCCGGCAAAATAAACTTAAGGAGGGCCACACTTGCAATATTTACCCTAGAAGCCAAATATACCTACATATAATTGGTCATGTCCCATAGAAAAAATGAAAATGGGCGGAGAGAAGCGCTTTCTTAAGGTTAAATTTTCACTATACGCCGTATATTATACGTTCAAGCGCAGAACGTTCATGAATTTATTTTGATATTTATAACTTATTTTCAAGACATTCACGGGCCGCAAGTAAGAAGTCGGCGGGCCGCATTCGGCCCGCGGGCCGTGGGTTGCCGACCGCTGATATATATCATTTAATTTCAAATCCGGTTATGTTTCCCATGTTGGTCCCGACTCCTTTGCAAAAAAGACCATCTGCCTTCCTGCCAAGCAGCTCGTAAAAGGCGAGCATTGGCCTACCTTTACTAACAACGCGACATCTGTCTAGGTGTGACTCGTCCGGATTGGTACAATCGCCTTACCTATTCCTGTCGCCATAACGTCAGTGCTTACCGTTTACGTATTACGGTTCGGAGGATAATGCAGCCGGTAAACTTACTTTTGCTGGAGGTCTAACATCCCGGCCTCAGGTTGTCAACGCACCATTACTACCTTTTTTGTAATTAGTCGGCGTGACGGCGTCAATTTCTTATCGTCAGCAACTCTGTCTGCTTTGCCATTCAATGTTATTAAAAATAATACTCGTAAATGCTAAATCATTCATATAGTGGGCAGTGGAGTCATAACATCCCTACTTTGATATATTAAAATTATTGACTGTAGGCAATATGTGGAGGTCAAAAACCATACCTTGCAAAGACTATAGCCATGACAAGTGGTGATCATTTTTAAGCTATGAGTGATAAGGAAAACCTCGGTGAAAAATGTGCGTATTGCATATTAAGTTTTATTGTGATATTGTTGGAATATTGCCCACGTACAAGAGACACCTCTGGATCACGGCGACATGGTTATTTTAAACCAACTGCGACCCATTTTCTCAAAATACCACTCAATGTCTAGTTCATTATAAAATATGTAGAGGAAATTGCCGTTTTGCGCTATAGTTTTCACTAAATAAGGTAGATTGACCCTATCTCCTACAGTTAAAACTATTCTAGGAGTTATGATTTCATGAAACTGCGTTCTGATTGTTATTACAGTCGTATAATATTAGGTTACTCTTTAATTTTCATTCATGCAATATCGGAAATTAGAATTGGATATGTCATTTTAGGTAACTACTAATGAATTTTAACATTTAGTATAAAACTATCACTACATAGTATAAAATAAAGTCGCTTCCTTTACCCTTATGTCCCTTTGTATGCTTTAATCTTTAAAACTTCGCAACGGATTTTGTTGAGGTGTTTTTTTAATAGATAAAGTGATTGAAGAGGAAGGTTTTTATGTATATTTCATAGGCATGCGAAGCCGGAGCGGGCCGCTAGTAATCAATAAATTATTTATCAAATTTATTGAATATTTTTGGAACGAAATGTTTATTATCCGGTAGTACTGTGTTTAAGAATAGGTACCTACAATGACTTAAACGATACTATTACGACTCATTAGGATGTTTGAGGCCTAGCATCCCGGCCTCAGGTTGGCAACGCACCATTGTGGTAATGGTTTTTTTTCTTGTCTTTGGTGTTTCTAAGCGGCGTGAATTTCTTACCATCAGGAAATCCGTCTGCCTTCCAAAATCATAAAATAAAAAATAAATAAAAATCCAACTTCAAATTTGCATGGAATCGAGATTCAAGTAATCCTATTGCTTATAATTAACGGATGGCCGCTCTTACAGATGTCAATGATCTTTCATACCATCATTAAATAGACGTTTTCGTCACAAAATTGTGACTCAGACTCAAATCACTCACTCAGAGACAACAATTAGTGTATACTTAACTTACTTAACATCATTAAGTAAAAATTTTGAAAATGTCGATTTACGCCATCTAGTAGTTGTAATACGAATCTTCAAGTATGGAAACTGGCGCCTCTAGTAGTTGTCGTATGAAACTTTAGCGTTAAAATACCATAGTGATCTTTTCTTAACAGTAATATCATGATCTTTGGTCACTGTAGGCCGCATCGGGGTATGCGCGCGGGGTGCCTCGCGGAATTCCGCCGCGGAAAATTCCGCGCCGATGCGCCCCGGTCCAGTGGGCATTGCTCCATACAAAATGTATCCAAGCGATCTAGGCGGATTAGTGCGCTGCCATGCGCCCCGTCCCGGCCCGTTCAACTAGGCGGTATCCTTTAGACAACGCTTGATATGGGCGTGTTGCAGTTTCTCTGTTCTCTTCATGCGATATGTCTTTCTTAAACATCGGAAAATTCATCTTCTTGTTTGTGTTTTTGATCTAAATAAGCTTGGCAGGTATACATTTTATCTTAAAATAAAAAAAATATATACTATGTACTTACATTCCATCCCACAGCTTCTACATAAAAATCAAGCTTTTCGGGATCATCTGGCTCTGAATCTGTGTCCAACAGTGTTTCGTTTCCACTATCAGAGTCTCTTGTGACACTGCCAACCTCTGAAACCAGTTTCTGTTCTCCATCTTGCTCTTCTGCTTCTTTTAACGGTGCGAGTGGCGTAGACTCTTCTAAAGCTGCCTTTTGAGAGGCTTGTTTAAGAATTGATCCGAACTTTTCGAAGAAACTGTCGTCTACTTCTTGGATTCTGTAAAAAAACAAAAAAATAATTATACATCTGGGTACCCAATAAAAGTGTATAGGTCTGTTAGGTTATTAATATGGCCCTACTATGACATGAAAATAACAGTAGGTATTTTTTTAAACTAATGTGAAAATTATCGATAGAAAAAGGCGTTATGTTGCGGAAATCCAAAACAAAATCATAAAATAAAATGATTGGTTCTCGATATATAAAAATAAATGGCACTATTCGGATGTTGATAAATTGTATATGGGAACAACTCATCCTATCATATTCTATTAATAAGAAGGTATTATAAATGCGAAAGTTGGTATGTTTTTTGGTTACTCCTCCTTCGCGCAAAAACTGCTTAACTGATTTTCATGTAATTTGGCACACACAGAGAATAACTTGGATTAACACATAGGACAGATTTTGTCCCGAAAAAATGTTCCAGGGGGCAATTAACCACGCGAGCAACAGCCAGTACATGATAAGCATTAATCCTGAAGCGTGGGAATCATGACATACCTTCCAAAATATAACCTTTACGGAATTCCAAAATATAACGGAGGAGTATGAAATTTGACACACTTATAGTTTATGTTGAGAAAAAGTGCAGAACGCTAATATTTTTCAATAATAATGCTTATAAAATACATTAAATCAATAAATAAAACATAACCCACACTACCATGCATTTGACACACAGAAACAAAATATATCTATACTAATATTATAAAGCTGAAGAGTTTGTTTGAACGCGCTAATCTCAGGATCTACTGGTCCGATTTGAAAAAATATTTTAGTGTTAGATAGCCCATTTAACGAGGAAGGCTATAGGCTATACCTTACGCGGACGAAGTCGCAGTCGGAAGCTAGTTGATGATAAAGATAAAAGATCACAGATGGCGTACTAAAAAATTTGGAAACAAAGTAGAAGGTCTTGCGAAATGAAGATGGCTTTCTTATCAACAAGATATTGAAATTGATTATGGTCGAATTTCGACCTATGGGCAACCACTAGTTATTAGTAAAACGATTAAAATTAAGAAATTGTTTTTAAATAAGTAGCTAAAATTTCTATTTCTTTTGTGTTATTTCACTTGTGTACAATAAAGAATTATTATTATTATTAGTCTTAAGCTTCACCAGAAAACATCTAATATGAAAAAAATACTGAGTTCACATACATACATTACACATACATATTTAAACAACATAGGATCGAATTGACAACATTATTTATTTTACTCCATAAAAGAATCACAAGCAAGATTTTAATCACAAACAAAGTATATATAAACAAACAAAAGTAAACAAAGTAACCTGATGGTGGTAATAGCATTTTAAAGGACTCGATCGATATACATTTTTGATATAAAAAAGTAATGAAGCATAAATTAAAAAAAAATTTACAATAAAACTCCACCCACCAATTTCACCGGACATCCCCCCTAAGAATCGCCATTGTCGACACCATCTAGATTCTAGGCCCATCAGAGACATTTTATTTCTGACGTAAAATGTGATGCTCCTTTGTCAGTTAGTGAAACACATAATCTACTAATTAAGATCGCGTAGTCAGTCTGGGCTACAGAATTCTACAAGATGGATGGTCAAGGTGACAATGCATAATTAGGTACATCTTTGTTGTCAATATAAAATAAAGTAAACATAATATCAAGTATACCAAGAAATCATCTGTATACTTTCAATATTTTTTAATATTAAAACCGATTTATATCCTTTTTTTATATATAGAATACTAACTGACCCGGCAGATGTTGCTCTGCTATTAGTAAAAGTGGGAGTGAGTCACCCTTATCACTTAGGGGTATGAAAAATAGATGTTGGCCAATTCTCAGACCAACTGAATACGCTCACAAAATTTAATGAGAATCGGTCAAGACATTTTGGAGGAGTTCGGTAGCTAACGAGCCCATATCCCCAAACAGGTAGGCACATGTACAACCAGGACATCCACAACTAATGTACCAGAAGACACTAACTCTCACAATGTGATTGGTGATAAACCTATCCCCAACTGGGCACATATCCAATCCTGTTCAAAGTTATATTTTATTACAAAATTTACAACACATTTTTATATCTATTTCATTTTAACATTCAATATTTTGTTATTAGTTACGGACCATCTTTATTTTTAGTTGAAAGGCCTGACAATACTATAGAATAATATAGAAAAAACGGATAGCATATGAGTAATATTACGCTGGTATTGTGGAAAGGTACCAATGTAATTTAAAAATGTTAATATTGTAACCACCTTAACCTTAACTTAAAAAATATTAGGTAAATGAAACACCAATTTCTCGGTATGTGTTATTTTATTTTACATTTTAATTTATATCTATTGCTTATAATGTTATTAACCAATGTTGGTTTTATTACAGGTAGGTAGGTCATTGCACTCACTTTTACATCTTAATTGTTCAAAATTGTATAGATATACTATTTTTTTAATTACCTATAAAAAGTTCTATACTGGCAAAATCATGTAAGTAATTCTAACAAACATTTTAACTTACATTACTTTGATAAATAATGTTAATTCTAATAATAAGCATATAACAACTCTACAGGGTTACACCTAAAGCACTAGCCAAATTTTGAAAAACAATTTGGAATAGATAACACTTTTAATCTATGAAAAAACTAAAAATAAAAAAAAAATATATATAAATTTTTATCCAAGGCAAAATACAAGATGCATGGATATAACGTAAACAGAGCATAAAACTAGGTCCCACCGAACGTAGTTGAATACGCCGGTGATGTCGTGACTCGTACTAATTATGACATAGGCTGAGAAGTGAAGCACTTTTGCGTTCTGTTTTAAATGAAAATTTAAAAACGTAATACAAATTTGGCTATTATATTTAAAAAGGATTACTATTTAAGCCTTTACCACCTCATATTAAAATCTGGCCAGTCCTTTCCAAGTAACCCTGTATATATTAATGCTATACTCAATGCTACTAATTATACCAAGTTCAAATCACAATTACTGGAAGACTGGAATGGATATTTTCTTAATTATTACTTCTCTTAATATTATTAGTAGTGAACAGGCAAATAACTTTTTTATATAAATTTAACACAAAATTCAATAAATATTATAATGATAATAATATTTATAGTTTAAATTAATAGCAAATCAAGTATTCATCAAATAGTAGCAAACAATATTGTTTTAATGTCTGGGTTAATAATTATTGCAATTTTTATCACAGGATCATAGCTGCAGGCAATATTATTTTTAGACCATCAAAAATAAATTGTAGACCAATATTGTACAATTACTTATCCCAAAAGATGATTGCAAACTTACATTCTCATTTAGTTTTAGATATCTATTAGGATATACATAAATTTGTTTGTCTATATTTTGGTTGTTACAGAGACCATGGTCATGACAGGACAAATAAATTAATATACTCACTGTAAATATGATATAAATGCAAAAGAGTTGGACCAGGTTGCTTCATAAGAACACAATCCACTAATAAACAAATATAAGATAATCTATGGAGATTATAATTATTGTATAATAATAGAAGTGATTTTTTTTCAAAACAATGGTACAGATAACTAATTTTTGACCAAGTATTTGTATTGGTAGCTTTTGTAAAACTTATTCTAATTATATATCCATTTTCTTACAATAAATCAATATAAATAGTTGACCTTACTACTTATCTAAAGCTGAGAAAAGAGTGTATTTAATATCAGTGTACTCTTCGACACCATGCTTACTGCCTTCTCTACCTATTCCCGATTCTTTAATACCCCCAAATGGTGCTTCTGGTGTGGATAAAATACCATCATTAATGGCAACCATTCCAAAATCTAATTGGCGAGACATTCTAAATGCTTGTCCTATATCTTTGGTAAATACATATGCGGCCAAGCCACTTGTAGTACTGTTTGAAATTTTAATAGCTTCCTCCTCAGTTTTGAATTTATAACATACTACAACTGGCCCAAAAATTTCTTCTCTATATATGTGCATATCAGGTTTAACATCTGTCAGTAAAGTTGATTCATAGAATTTAGAACCCAGCTCTGAAGCTATCTTCCCACCAACCAGCACTTTGGCACCTTTTGACACAGCATCATCTACTAAACCTGATACTTTTTTAAGTTGAGCCATATTAATCAAAGGTCCACATGTAACCCCTTCTTTTGTACCTGGCCCCATAATAATACCTGATATCTTGTTCTGGAATGCCTTCAAAAACTCCTCATATACATCTTCATGTACTAAGAACCTGTTTGCTCCAACACACGCCTGGCCATTGTTCCTGAATTTTGCCAACATTGCTTGTTCAATTGTGTGTTTCATATCGGCACTTGGAAACACTATAAACGGAGCATTACCGCCTAGTTCAAGCGATACCCTTTTTATACCTTTCGCTGCCATTTGATACAAAATTTTTCCAACTTGAGTTGAACCTGTAAAAGATATACAACCGACATTCTGGTCTTCACACAATACCTTCCCCACTGCTGGTGCATTTTTTCTACTTGATGTAACAACATTTATTACACCTTTAGGTATTCCAGCCTCTTCCGCCAATAAAACAGCAGCCAGAGCACTAAGTGGAGTATCTTCTGATGGTTTTATAACACATGTGCATCCAGCAGCCAATAATGCACCAACTTTACGAGTGATCATTGCAAATGGGAAATTCCATGGTGTTATAATAGATACAACACCAAGAGGCTGGCGAGATACTATAATCTGTTTGTTCCGAAACGGTGTAGCAACCACTTCTCCATCTATGTGACGAGCAGTATCAGCAAACCATTCTATAAATGAATTTCCATACCCAATCTCTCCCTTAGCTTCTGCTAAAGGTTTGCCAGCTTCTGCTGTAACTATCTCAGCAAGATGATCGCTGTTTTTTTGACAAATATCGAACCATTTCCGAAGTAAGCTTGAACGTTCTTTGGCTGTTGTATTCTTCCATGTTTGGAACGCAGAAACCGCTACATCAATAGCAGCTTTGGCATCAACAGCATCCATATCCGGCACATCAGTTATAACCTTGTCGTCCGCCGGATTCGTAACAGGAAAGACGGCCTTGCTCTTTGCGTTCACCCATTGCCCATTAATATAAGCTTGATTCTTCAATAAATGTAGCTGACGGGAACCAATTGAAGACAAATTGTTAAGCCCTCCTATCCTTGACGGCAACATCGTTGTAAATAATTGAAAATAATTCACTGACAAAACTTGTTTATATAACATAATGACACCTGATAAGATACCAGTAATACAATGATATCACAAATATAAATTACAAACCATTATTTCACATCATCTTGAATTGCAATTATTTATTATTATTTGACATAAAGTTAGATCTTTTAAGTTTCCTTTTGCTTTAGCAATTTGCTTTTGCTTGCGCCACTGACACAGGTGACACTTGACAGTTGACAGAAACAGCTGACAAATGACATTTCTCATGTAGTCCTAATGTCAGTGTCGCGAAACCGAAACCGCATAATATTATGCTAATCTGCTAACTGTATTGCCAGACGTACATGAAATCTCGTACATTCTCGAAATATTCTATTTCTGTACGTTAAAATTATATAAGTTATTCTAACAAACATTTTCAACTTACAGTAGGTACTAGTTAATTAAAATTTAATGACTCCTCATATGAGAAGCGTGGTTCTACCATCGTGAGCACTATAGACTTTAGTGGAGTCAAACCCCAGTTTCCCGTAAAGTAGGGCCAAGCAGCACGGATTTTCAAAATTTGCATTAAGGTATTTCAAAGTTACTTTAGTCACTTTTGCTATGAGGCTGAATTTCTTTTAATAAAATAAAGTACGATGATGGATAAACTACTAATGTTATGAAAGTAATGTCCAATACAGTTTTGTTTTCTAAAAATCAATACTTTTTAATTCATCATCTGGGGAAAGTTTTAATTTTTTAAACAATAAAACCTTTTTAGTTGATTTTTCGCGAACTATTCAAAAGAGAAGTAGGTATTTTATTAAAACAATAATCAAAATCCAAACTATAAAGATATAGTTTGGATTTTAATAATATTATTGACTTATGGTAGTTATAGACTTATTACAAATATAGTAATAGCTCATTGAAGTTTGATTATTATTGTCGAATGCAAAACAAAAATTTCAAAGTGAAATAACCGAAAAACTAATAATTTTTTGGGGAATATAAAACTAGCTTTTCTAAAGTTCCTAAAAACAATATTTTTGCCTTTCATAAACTTCGCTAACATTAAGACCAGTAGAGTTATGACGAAAATAGTGGTGGTCACTATCTTTTTCATTAATTTAAACTGAGTTAGTCATCCTTTAGCTACCATCCCAATTGGAAACGATCATGAGTACCTATCATTTGCGAGTAGCTCAAATAATTGTGACATGCTATGAAAGTTGGGCTGGTATAAAATTTTTAGATTAGAAAAAAAAAATCTAGTAAGTTTGGATAAATAAAAATTTTATTAAAAATAACTCAAAAAATAATGACATGACGCAAAAAAAATTTTGGGGTGATAGTAGGCTGATGATCACGTTATAAAGGTTTTGTGCTGTGTTTATAACTCAGCTTCGCCCAGGTAGAAGCATACTGTACAAAATATTATTTAGGGTGTCATATCATAACGCATCTCCTTGCCAAAATACACTACATTGAGCAAGAACCAAATCATACTTCGACTTGTAGTTGGCTGATTTTCGAAATGCATATATTTTATAATGGCTTATAAAATATTTTATAATGGCTAGATCTGCGCTTCAGTTTAGCAGTGTCAGGTAACAAAACTAGGGGTTAGAACTGTAAAGAATGTCTCGTTGCTGAGTAAATATTTTTATTCTTACAAATTCCCGGCTAATGTGTATAGTATTACGATGTTATACCATTTATACTAATATGAGAAATTTATAGGAATTTCTATATTTTGATGATGTCGGTATTTCATTTTCAATTCTATACTACTTCGTACCAAAGCCAAATTAGCTAATCTTTACAACAACTACATCGCGATACATAGTTCCTATGATTGGTTTGATATATATATCAATATATGTGCAAATGCTGTATAGTTTTTCTCACTTAATTTATTGTGCACTGTGTGTCTAACATTTTAGTTACTTTATGAGCTCCTTTTTGGGTGAGCTGGAAGAAATCTCTTTATCTGAGATAAGCTGACCTTTTGTACAAGTCTATTGGTTTTAAAATTTATTTAAGTTTTTTTTTGTACAATAAATGATTAAATAAAATAAAATAAAATAAATGATGGCGATGATATACGATATTTGTTCGATTAACTAACAATTAAAAACAAATTTTTAACGGGAAAAATCTGCCGTCTGACAACACTACTGAGTGCGTCACAGTCTTTTTAGCAAGGCTG
>NJDC01002462.1:12256-37441 GCA_002245475.1 Calephelis virginiensis
TTTTTGAAATATTATTTTATGAAGTTATAGTAACCCCCCTGTACGTCTGTACTAGCTTTTAAAGCCCAGCGAAGTTGTTAAAACCGCGAGGTTGGCATCAATCATTCACAAAAAAAAAAGAAAAAACCTAGTCGACGGTTAATTTACTTACGCATATTGCTAAGATACCTACTTACCAGTATTACGTAGTATTTGCTATTTAGGTTTATTTATTAACTCTTTGCCTACCAGCATCAAATTAACGAGGCCTTATTACCTATTATCTTTGTTGTCATAACATATTTACTCTTATCACAAACAAATACCTTCCTAGGTTGCTTAGTTTAGGTCAATTTATATAAAATATTATTAAATGTTTATTTTATTAACCTATTATGCACATCTAATAATATATTACGTACTACGATCGCCCGCGACTTCGTCCACACACTGAAATTAGTTTTCGTGGTTATAGTAATCAAAAGTAAAAAGTAAATACCTAGGTACCAACACGTTCAGCCATTTTTGCTTGAAAGATAAACAGACAAATCGACAAAAAGTACTTTATTTAAAAAGTATTTATCTATAATTTAAGTATAGATTTCTTTTTAATAACTGTTTTATTATACCTACGTATAAATATATTTTACTTTTAATTTAATTTTACTAAGTAGGTATATTTGTATAAAAATTTTATAACGTTTTATATTGTACGAGTAATTTTACTTGAATCAACAAATGTAATATAAAAATATTATTAAAGAGGATGTAATTCGCTGGCCTTACAAGACGAAATCTTACCTTGTATCATGTACTCGCTCCTCTACAGATTTTTGCTGCTGCAGCTTATCATAAAATCCTTTCCACATCGATTCTTCATCCATTTTTTGACAAAATAAAAATTATGCTTCTAAACAATAACTAAAATGTTTTTTTTTTCTCGCGGAATATTTTACGGCACAAACCAAGCGTGTCTTAAGTTTAACACCGATTAACTGTTATGAAATCTGACTCACTATTCATTTCCTAACCGAGTCATAAGTCAATGACGTAAAAACAACCGGCAAAAGAACAAGATAAACTATGTAAACTAACACACTAACACTATCATTTGTCGACTTGACAAAATATACAGCCACAGTATTAATTGCACAGATACAAAATACAATATATATCCACTTTAAATTAACATTAAATACTATTTTATAACAAGAAAGCGGTTTGTTTTGCTCGGTAAATCGTGAAGCGAGCAGGCGTATGAAATAAAACTGACGTAATCCGAACTCCGAAGCGGTCACAGACGTTTTTCCACTTGGTACCCATACACGGTATTCGCTACGGCCATGAATGCGTCTAACACACGTGCTTATGTAATGACACAATTATTCATACAATTAATAAGTAGGTAACACTTCCCTATTCATACAACGATGTGGTTTATGTATCGATGGCACAAACAAAATAGTCGTAATGCATGTCGCATCGTACCAATTTTGTGTTTGTTTGTTACACCTTCACGCAAAAATTGCTAAACCGATTTTCATGAAATTGGGCACACATATAGAGGGTAACACATAGGATAGTTTTTATTCCGAAAAAAGGTTCCCGAGGGACCATCAAACACGCTGACAATGCTGCGGGCAACAGCTTGCCTATCATATAAATTCTTCATGCATGTACATACTACAAACGAAATACTTATCCCGTAATTAGATAAAATTATAAAAGGGCTATGCAGATTTTGGCTTACCTACTGTTCGGGAATTTTGTTTTTTTTTTCAAAATTGCGTTCACTGATAATTCTTTCAAAATTGGATAGTCAATATCAATACAAACAAAACATATTCTTAGAAAAAAACTCGTTAAGTGTCACATTCCCAAGATAAAAACAACTAAAGTTTTAGTATTAAAGGTAACGACTTGACGGGTTTTACTAAGTTACAACTTTGGGAGCTCATATCTTCGAAATGTGACACTTTACGCATTGTCTCAAATTATTTTTTGTTTGTATTGATGTTAGCTATCCATGTTTGAAAGAATTATTAGTGAACTTGATTTAAAAAAAAATGGCGGACAGTAGGTAAGCCAGGCTTCATACAAAAATCTTCAAGGCTCTGTAAAGTTTTCCACGTGATGACTAAGCTTAAGTGGAAGAGACAGGTGTTACATTTATAAGACCTGATTTCTCATCAGAAACTCATCAATTAAGGTGACCATGAACCGGATATGCAGTCATTCACCTTATAACGGTTGGAGGAAGACAATGAATAACAGAGAGAAGTACGTTGATTACAAAACTCAAAGGAATCCTTTGTTCAGTGTTGGGAACGAAAATTCTGCAATAATGACAAAATGTGTGTCCAATTCGAAAATGGCAGAAGCATAAGTTTATGGATTAAAGATAATTGAAATGGCGGGGTCCGTTTTACTGTGCTTAGTTAAACTGCAAAAACCGACCCCAATCACTTCATTAGGTTCCCCGTCGCCATTGGATAATTCTTGTTCCGAAAGGAAGTAATTCCGAAATGGCCCCACATAACATCCTACCAATAGCTTTTGTGTTAAATACTTATTAATGCACTATTAAGTACTATCTTCTCAGTGAGTGGCCGTGTTCCGATCCGGTGGTAGTTTTTAGAATTATATAGACGCGTTACAAGAATCTGTATATGGATCTACGTAATAAAAGCTATTTTAAATTTGAATTTGAATTTGCTGTTGCCCGTGGCGTTGCCCGTGTGGTCCCACAGGAACGTTTTTTCGGGATAAAAAATATCCTATGCGTTACTCCAAACTACCCTCTATACGTGTGCCAAATTTTATGAAAATCGGTTCAGCAGTTCTTGCGCGAAGAAGTGATCAACAATCATAAAAACATATATTATTAATAGGAAATAGGATAACTCAAAAATCACTTGATACCAATAATAAAATTAATAAGGGACCACCTACATTTCTAAATAGAACCATTAAAATCGGTTGGCTATTGATCGAGTAGCAAACATACAAAAAAAAATTAAAAAAAAAACATCCTTCTTTTTTCTAGTCGATTAAAACTACCGTGTAATTTAGGCTTATCTCTCCCCAATGTACCTAATTTCATCCAGTTTCAAACCACGATTGCAGTTTTACTTTAAAATAGAAAACTTGAGAGGTGTCAAGGGACACCCGGTAGGAACGAAGTTCTCTCTCCCCCCTCTCACTCTCTCTCAATCTCTATCAATCTCTAGTAATCTCTATCTCTATCTCTCTTTTTTTTAGAGAGACAGACAGAGAAATATGAAAAAAATAAAAAAAAAATAAAAAAATAATAATTTAACAATTAAAAAAATAAAAATAAATTCCAAAAATAGAAAAATAAAAAAAACAAACATGCGCAATCCGCAAAGCTTACAATAGCTTACTATAGCAAAAAGTGTCGTGACAACTTATCGTAAGAATTTTTTCCGTCTAACCTCCTTTCACAACGCGCAATAAGGAACTTCGTTCCAAAAGAGGATAAAAGAACTCATATCTACGTTTCACTAGCTGCTCTATCCGTTCAGTGTGTATGAGAAAAATTAAAATGTAATTTCTAGATTCCTTACAGTCGAATTGGATAAAAAGTTCCCGATGCCCGTCTCCTGGTTCTCCCTATCAATTTTCAGCCAAATCGGATCAGCCGTTCTTGAGTTATAAAGAGTGTAGATAACTAACACGACTTATATACCTATTATACATAAAGATTATAGTGCAAATAAATCCTTTTGTACATTGCTTTTATAAAAAAAAGGCTCCAAAATAGTCCATAATATGGTACATATGTACCTACCTACACGTAAGTATTAATATTTGCAATGAATCCGATACTTATTAAAATGAAAGCAGATCAATTTAAAGTACCTATTCTAAAGTTTTTATTATTTTGTACTGGTATAAAACTTATATCGACAAATTATCTTTTAAATTAATTATTATACAAAAATACTTAACATATAAATTATATCAGTGGTCACAAATAGAACAAAACCTATCAAGTGCACCGAACTGGCTGGCCTCCAAAATAAGAAAGTTACCAAGTACATATATGTTTATAGCACTCTGAAAAATAACGACGTTGTATTAAAACCAAATTATAGGTATATCTGTATTCATATTCTTTGATACAGATTGAAGTAATTTTATACTAAAGAAGTCTGTTTTTATGACTTAAATAGATATAAATTGAATATTTAAAAAATAAATTAATTTTCTTTTAAAATGTAAAAATCATCCGAGTATATTTGCAGACATTCGGTTAATTTCCCCACTTTCACCCTCAAATTTTAAACGGCTCAAGTGATTTTCATCAAAAAACTCTAAAAACACTCGCACATAAGTAACCTTTAATACAAAAAAAGCTAAATTGAAACTACTGCATCCGTTCAGGAGTTATGATGCCAAAGACAGATAGACAGACAGACACTTTAAACTTATAACACCCCTCTTTTTGCATCGGGGGTTAAAAATGCGCAGTCTCGCCTGTGAATTATAAAATAATATTATTTCACCTTGAGTCGAAGATCGAGCATAAGTTGTGGTAATTATTAATTTGTTGACTTGCCACCATAGAACACAAAAAGTCTGCTGCAAATTTAATCTAATAACGGCAAATACCAGGGTTCTAATGAGTAAAAGTATATTAGGGATAACATAAAAAAAAGACAAGATAACGAGGTAGATATATTTAGAGTTGCTGCTTACATAAAAGGCATCTAAAATATATTTACATCTAAGAAGTAAGTATACAGTATTTTAGATTTTTTATTTTTTTAATGTTAAAAAAAAGTATCTTCACGCCCATATCCCCGAAGAGGTAGGCAGAGGTACAACCAAGGCACCTACGACTAGCCGAAGATACTAAGTCCCACAATGTGATAGGTGGCAAGCCTATCGCCAACCGGGCTCAATTTCAATCCCCCCAAAATTTTTTTTTTGAAAATTGGAAAAATCCAATTTTCTTTTTGTTGGCCGACCCGGGATTCGACCCCAGGACCTCATGCAGTCAAGTCCAACACCCGGACCGCTAGACCACAGAGGCGATGTTTTAATGTTATGCGTATATTTTAATACTTTTCATACATTTTAAAAATTTATAGGGTTTCCACACGGATTAAAACATTGGTTTGAATCCGTGTGTAACGTAGATTTAATCCAAATTTAGATTTGTTTCAAATAAAGTTTTCACCAAGGTCACATTTGTGAAAGACGTGATTGGGGCGTGATTACAACCGTCTGGATGATGCTTTAGTCTCTTAATCTGCCACACCCGGCAAGGGTAAAAAATATGTAAGTGTTCGGCATATTAATGCTGAAAACATTAATTGTATGTAGAGTTTTTACAGTTATAAAAAAATTAAATCATGCTTCATTTGAATCATCCTTTCGTCTCTCTTTGATGAATTCACCTATTTGAGCTACAAAGGATTCAAATCATGTGTTAGTTTTAGACCATCTGAGGCAGAATCTCCGTGTTATTTTGAGTCCGCTGAGTAGAACAGACTATCTGTCTCTCTGCCATGCACCCCGTAATCGGCGAGCACAGGTTTAAATACAGGTCATTACCAACAAAACAAAACAAAAAGTATCTTCACGCCCATAATCCAGAAGGGATAGGCAGAGGCACAACCAGGGCACCCACGACTAGCCGAAGACACTAAGTCCCCACAATGTAATAGGTGGCAAACCTATCGCCAACCGGGCACATATCCAATCCCGAGCATTTTTTTTTTATTAGAAACTTGTAAATACCACATTTTATTTTTGTTGCTCGACCCGGGATTCGAACCCGGAACCTAACGAAGTCAAGTCCAACGCATGAACCGCTAGACCACAGAGGCGATAACAAGGGCCAATGGTAAAGTAATATGCAGCAACTTGCTCGGATAGGGATCCAACGCCTTACCCATTTCTGACGCCATAAAGACTTTGTCATGTTTCAGCCCGAAGGATAGATTAGCCGGTAGACTAGCACAGTAGGCCTCCGGGCAGGAGAGCACCTGTTACACCTCTATGGCGTCTGTAGGCCACGGTTATCTCTTACCATCAGGAGACGCGTGTGCTTGTGCTCGTTATATAACATTTCACATAAAAAACTGTCTTTTTGACTCCTTCGGTAGTGATTTCCCGTAGCTGCATAGTACTATGCAATCAATACTACTATACTAAGTACTAGTAGGTAATAAAAAATTTCGTTTGTTTTTATTTGAGAGGTGAGCGAACAAGTTTACGGCTTTCCTGATGGTACAAGATAACCGTGGCCTACAGACACCATAGATGTTTAAGGTGCGTCGCTGTCCAATGCCTGGGATTGGGAAGGGGTTTGGGGGGAGGCCAATTGTGCAAGTCTACCAGCTAGGAGTGTAGCTCCCGACCGGAACATGAAAGAGTCATTATGGTGGCAGTAATAAGTAAAATGGTGAATCCCTACACAGGCAAGGTGCTGTACAGCACTTTTCCACCAGTGGTATTGTCGGTGATGACCTATATTTCAATTAATGGGCACCACTTACGAGGCAGATGGTCTATTCTACTAACCAGAACCAAGAAGGGGGAAAATTGTAGATAAATAGTAGATTTTTTTTTCATAGCTAAAACAAAATGTAGTGAAAAAGAATATACTATTTAAAAACAATATTTGAGAACCCCAGGTAGTCACTGTAATCTACCCAAAACTCAGTTTGTAACATCCTGGTCATGGTTCAGAGAGCACACGCATTTTATGATAAAACATAGTACTTCACCCATTCCCATCAGGCCAAGGCCTTGAGGAAGGCTAATTGAATAGAGGTTATAAATAGAAACAATAGAATAAGTTAAATTACCTCGTACTTATTTAAAAAACGTAAATAATTATATAGATAGTTGTAAAAATAGTCAAAGTTTTTAACATATAATTTTTGTAAGACGTCTATTACATGGTAAGTTTTTTTATTAGTTTTTCCACAGTCATTGCTATAACTGACGGATAACCTACGGTGTATGACGCCCATTGCATTACAGATTTTGCTATCAGTTTGTCCACGGTCATTGCTATAACTGATGGATAACCTAGCGTATATGACGCCTATTGTATTATAGGTTTTGCTATCTGTTTGTCCACAGTCACTGCTATAACTAATGGATAACCTAGCGTGTATGACGCCCATTGCATTACAAATTTTGCTATCAGTTTGTCCACGGTCATTGCTATAACTGATGGATAACCTAGCGTAAATGACGCCTATTGTATTATAGGTTTTGCTATCTGTTTGTCCACAGTCACTGCTATAACTGATGGATAACCTAGCGTGTAAGACGCCCATTGTATTATAGGTTTTGCTATCAGTTTTTAAAAGTCACTGTTATAACTAACGAATAACCTAGTATGTTTGACACCGATTGCATTATTGATTTTGCTGTTAGTTTCTACACAGTCACTGCTATAACTGACGGATAGCCTAAGGTGTCTGACACCCATTGCATTATAGGTTTTGCTGTTACTTTTTCTACAGTCACTGCTATAACTGACGGTTAACCTGCTGTGTGTGATGCACATTGCTTATAGATTTTGCTGTCAGTTTTTTCACAGTCACTGTGATAAATGACTGATAGCTTCGCGTGTCTGACGCCCATTGTATTATTGGTTTTGTTGTTAATTTTACTAGTCACTTAATTACGTTTGAATGATGGTTACCAAAATGAATGCATATAAATGTCAGTCATTGCTTTACACGTTAGATTATGTTTCGAGTTTCAGGGCCATCGAGAGAAAAGGTGGTCGAAGTTTTTTCATAATTATTGAATTTCGTGTTGATATTGAGTGAAATTATTCAATTTTGGTGGCATTTTGTACAATTTTGTTCAGTGAAAGTACACAAATGAAATAATCATGAAGAAATTAGCGTATCGTGTATTTCCTCGTTGCCGCCAAGTCTCATTACATGAGCTTGAGTAAACAGGCCACCGCTTTACCCAAGAGCCTGACATGACTTCCTGATGACTTATGACTGATGACTAATTAAAATAATTGAAATTGATATAAAATTTGGTGCAAATTTCTACTTGACTAATGGCTAAATACTAACGTGAAGGCCAAAACCTAAAGAAAGAAAGAAAAAAAGAAGATTATGTTTCAGCCTTTACTATAAGTTGGCATAGATTACGTTCGGTAAGTTACGTTTCGAAATCTATGACTACTAGGTCTGAAAATGTGTCTCTTAGTTACCATTAGAGGCGCTGGTCAAAGTTTCCATACAAATGATTTACAGAGACGGTAGCGAGTATACTAAACTTGACAAGTCGTCAACACATGGTAAGGGCTCTGTAATTTAAAGACAGCAAAACATATCGTGTAATGTTCTTAGCGGGCCATTACATGATGCATGAAGTCGATACATTCAAACGCAATTCATGACTGATGAAATGACGTCGTAGTTCTTGAAAATGAACGATTCTGTTTGCTTCTGATCGCTGATTCTAATAAATCAAAATATTTAATTTAAACAAATTCCTACTAGGTATAGTAGTACTATTTAAATTATGCGCTTCGGCTATATTCGTCAAGCTTCGGATATCCGAATGCATTTTAAACATTTATCTATATAGAATTTTTATATATATCTATATAAATTTAAATTGAGTCAGCCAATTTAAGAATAAAAGTATAAAGTGTAAAGCTGAATAATTTAAATAGTAGTGCTGTATATGTTATTTTAATTATTTTACACTAGCTGCCTTCCTGCCAGACAGTTTGTACAATGCGAGTATATATTACAGCGTTTTAAAAAAAAATCAGGTCCGACAATATTTAAACCGATACTCTTCGTCTCTCGCTAATGACGCTCTAACCAGTTGACTGAGGACTCCAATGCTACGATGAAATATTTAATTTCTTTCTATAGATTACAAACGCAATGTTAGGTATACCTACTACAATTACAACAAATAAACAAAACAAACACGAGAATTAATTTTGAAAGGACTTAGGTACTTTGCTATTGGTTTGCGCTTCAACTACCTGTCAACGTCTCTAGAGGATAAACAACCACTAAATACATTTAGGTCATCAAACACCTTAATTCAAAAAGCTAAAGTGGTAGTGAGACTACTTTTAAAAAAAAACTGCTAAGGCCGTGTTAGACTCACTCACTGAGGGTCCCGTATAAGTAAAAGTTCGCCAAACACGACATTTTAGTATTTAATTAAAGTACTTAATTAAAAACTTACGGTTTTCAAATTTTTTCCTTTACCTATGTTATATGACGTTGTTTTGTACCAAATTTTAGTTAACGGGAGGTACCTTGTATTTGAGTACCGCAATTTTCAAAAGATTTCGGCATAAAGATTTTTTCCCCGTGTTGGTCCGGGCTCCTATGCAGAATAGACCATCTGCCTCCCTTGCCAGGCAGCTCGTAAAAGGCGAGCATAGGCTTACCATCACTAACACCGTGACATCCGACTAGGTGGTAGAGTTTGGCAGCGGCTCGTCCGGATTGGTACCACCGCCTTACCTATTCCTGCCGCCATAACGTCATGACGTGTTCCGGTTCGGAGGGTAAGGTAGCCGGTAAACTTACTTTTGCTCGAGGCCTAACATCCCAGCCTCAAGTTGGCAACGCACAATTACCACCTTTGGTGTCTCTAGGCGGCGTGAATTTCTTACCATCATGAAATCCGTCTGCTTGTTTGCCTTCCTAAAACATAAAAAAAATAAAAAATAAACGGTTGTATCTTTTTATGGCGTTAGCTTAGAAGTTTAATTTTTTTACTACTCCAAAGGACAGTAGACTTTAGTGTTTGATATAAGTTTCAGCTTGATAGCTCCACGCGTTTCTGAGAAAAACGGATTGACAGACGTACGGATACTAAAGTGATTTTATAAGGATTCCGTTTTTCGCAAGAGGCACGGAACCCTAAAAATCGAAAACACGTAGTACCTGATCACAGAACATATTGTTATACTTTTTACAAGTTCAAAAATGACCTTGTCC
This sequence comes from Calephelis virginiensis, assembly GCA_002245475.1. NCBI lineage: Eukaryota > Metazoa > Arthropoda > Insecta > Lepidoptera > Riodinidae > Calephelis > Calephelis virginiensis. Next base: position 22,225 of record NJDC01002462.1, read on the forward strand.
TTTATTGAAGGAAGTTCGCACGTTACGTCTCTTAGGTCATAAAAAACACATTTTAAACGAATTCAGTAGTTACTCTTGAATCTCGATATCATGGGCATTGGAAATTGGAATCGTATGTCACTTTAGGTACTTTTGAACACAGTACTAGCGGATTATTTACATAGTACTAGCGGATTATTTACATTTAATAACAAATAAATTCAACGAATCCGATAAAATAATTTATTGTTTACTACTAACTAAATGGTAATAATTCTCCAGTATGGTGCTCAAGAGTACCTAAAACGACAAACTTGATTCCAATTTCCAATATAGCACGAATCTAGCTTCAAGGGTAACCCTACAGAGCCTCTTGGCCGTAGTCATTGATATTTCTTGTATACCTTTTAGACTTTCATGCCCCCGTTCGTAATAGTGTAGGCAGTTACCAAGAACCGAGTCCAGTTGGACTTGAAATTTTTAGGGTATGATTCAATTGTTCGAGATTTCTTTAAATGGCGATTCAAATACGGTGATGTTTATTTTATACTAGCTGCTACCTGCGGCTTCGCCCGCATTTTCACAGAAACCCGGTGTGCGATCGGGATTAAAAATAGCCTATATGTTAATCCAGGTCACAATCTATCTGTCTTCCAAATTTCAGACAAATCCGTTCAGCCATTCGAGCGTGAAAGAGTAACAAACATCCATACATACATACTTACAAACTTTCGCATTTATAGTATCAATAGGATTATTACTTATTTATAAATTTAATAGCTCTGTTCTTATTATCTCTATCTTTATATTTCTTGTGTGCGTGTGTATTTCACTAAACTCCTAAACGACAAGAGCGTTTTTGATAGAATATTTTGGGTGTGTTCAAGGGGATTTGAGAATGGCTTAGACTCACAATTTAGTCCACTGGAAAATAATTGTTTTTTTATTTGTAAGTAAGCGTTGATTTTGTGATACATATTTTACATTGGATTGGAGGTATAAAGCTTGCTTACTACAAAAATAGCAGAAATAATTGTTTAAAAATAATGAACAATGTACTAAAGTTTAAACAAATTAAGAACATATACTGTGATCGATATAAAATTTAAAATAAAACACATTTGTACTGCCTTTTTTTCATCGTAGAGGAAAATGCATTTTCGCAATACCGGGCCCCGTGGATAGGTCGGAGTGTAGGACTCGCTGGTACCGCAATACCCACTAAAATCCTCTACGTCCGCCTTCACGCTGCAGTGGTGGCAAGATGGTGGGGACGCTTGCGTACCACCTTCCTGACGCTCACAGTGGTAACTATAATGCAAATAATGGCAAATAATGGTATCTATATGTATGGTGTCAATTGGTGTCCATAGATCAGGATTGTTTTCGTTGTCTTCTCACCCAAAAATTCTGATGTTTGTCAAATATTATGGTAGAGGAGCCACGAGCGAATTTGAGCAGTTACTCAAGCGCGTCAGGTTATGGGAGATGACTTGTACCATGGTTAATAACATTTTGTATTAAATATCTATGTTGAGGCGCGCGTAATGCGTATACGGTTATCTGTCTATTTTTTTCTATTTGAAAATATCCTTGAACATACTCGAAATAAACACAATAAAGTACGAGGTTCAATAAATGCGTGGTTAAACATTCTGACGATTTGAACGTGATTCTCCTAGTCAGAAACGTTAAAAAAACAACTCATTTATATTCACTATCTATTACCGCGGCGGATTAACATAATATATCCGTCATCGAACAGAGTGAACAAGTGACTGAAATTGTTCTATTGCTCGCTCGCTAAAAAAAAAACACGCTCCTCGCGTCATGAAATAAAATATAAACTTCACGTGAAAGTTTTTAACAAAATATACCTTCACGCCCATATCCCCAAAGAGATTGGCAGAGGCACAACCAAGGCACCCACGACTAGCCGAAGATACTAAGTCCTACAATGTGATAGGTGGCAAGCCTATCGCCAAACGGGCACATATCCAATCCCTAGCAACATTTTTTATTAGAAAATTAAAAAACACCACGTTTTCTTTTTGTTGCCCGACCCGGAAATCGAACCCCGGACCTCATAAAGTAAATTCCAACACTTGGACCGCTAGACCACAGAGAGAGATTTTTTATTATCTACTATCTAGTCAACAAAATCCAAGAGGTTTTTTTACGCTGCAATCCTACTAATACCTATTATAAATGCGAAAGTTTGTAAGGATGTGTCTATGTTTGTTACTCTTTCACGCGTATGGTAGAAGGGATTTGTCTAAAATTTGGAACACAGATAGATTGTGACCTGGATTAACATATAGGCTACTACAATCCAGATCGCACAACGGATTACTGTGAAACGCGAAGCCGCAGGTAACAGCTAGTAACTACATATTTAGCATCCTGGGCTCCCCTACTACTCTATTATTTCGGGTCAAGTTAAAACGATAACAATCAAATTATTTTCCTTGTAAATCAAATGTGTGAGTTTTTGCGATACACAAGGCGAACGTTTTTGTGTTTAAGTATACCTTTAATTATTAATGCTTAAAGCAGAATTTTTCTACGAATCACAGCAGTGTGTGTGTATGTGTGTAGTTCTTACTAAAGAAACTATGTACATAACAACGAGACGAAAATTAACACTACCTAAACACATGTTTTGCATAATCATGTTGCAAGTCTATCGTGAAGACAATAATTTGTATACTTCATTTTATTCAACAGTAAAAAGAATTATTTAGTAAAAACAGTAGATTTAGCATTAACTATTTTTACCTGCTTAAAAAAAGCGAGATTATGTTTTCAACTTCTATATTTTTATGTATGTTACTCGATTTGGATACTGACTTTAATCATTATTTTTTCATTTGAAAGAGCGTACCCATTCCGAGGTGGTCATCGATTATATCAGGATATAAATCAATGCCACTACTCGTTGTAATTTTATATCAAAGAGTATATAAATAATACGTAATAAGAGGCGATACTTCCATAGATACATAACAAACCCGAGTTTTGTATGAAGTTTACTTGAAAAATTATAACCCGTGTAATTTGAAAGTAAGTCTAAAGGCAATCAGATATAAGGCAACTAGTGTCATACGGTTTGGGCCAATAAAAAACATAGCAAACTTATTTTTTTAATTTCTGTATATGAAAGTTGCGCTAAACTGTTTTATATGTTTTGGCTTTGTTCGGATTACTTTTTTTTTCTTTCTTTAGGTTTTGGCAATCTCGTTAGTATTTTGCCATTAGTTAAGTAGAGATTTGCATCAAATTTTATATTTGTTTAATATCAATTGTAATTAGTCATCAGTCATAAGTCGTCAGTAAGTCATGTCAGGCTCTTGGGTAAATCAGTGGCCTTTTTACACAAGCTCATGTAATGAGATCTGGCGGCAAAGAGGAAATATACGATACACTAATTTCTTCATGATTATTTCATTTGTGCACTTTCACAGAACAAAATTGTACAAAATGCCACCAAAATTGACTAATTTCACTCAAAATTAACACGAAATTCAAAAATTATGAAAAACTTCGACCATCTTTTCTCTCGATGGCGCCAAAACTCTCGGACTATTTAGCAGATGGTTTATGTCAAGTAACAAATGAATTCAATAAATGGCGGATAATTTTGTTAATGGATATTTTTTAGTCATATTGAAACTTTTTTCAGATGGTTTTTGTTTTGTTGTGTTATGTCATTCATGCGGTCATTTCTTTTTGGACGCGCTTCGATTAAAGCAAATTATATACTATTTTAATATTTTAGTTTATACGTAGCGAAGCACGTACAGGGCCGCTAGTATAAAATAGATTTTTCAAGATAGCATTGATCACTGTGGCTAGATCTGAACGCTTCAACAAAAATAATAACTAAAACCTTATTTATACAAATCTATCTATTCACGCCCTTTTCATGAATGGCATTCATGGCTAACCTCGAGATTTTTACAACTTCAGAGGACATTTATATCTTCAAGACAAGTTCCTTGCGGGGTAGGCAATGAATATCTAATGTCAACTGTTATAATCATTTCAGAGCAATGCAGAAAAAAGCTAAATATTGTCCGGTCCCTATATTCAAGGATCGCCTATGTGGTCTAGCGGTTCAATTGTTGGACTTGACTGCATGAGGTCCCGGGTTCGAATCCCGGGTCGGGCAACAAAAAAAAATTGGATTTAGAAAATTGGGTTTTTCCAATTTTCTAATAAAAAATGTTGTTCGGGATTGGAAATGTGCCCGGTTGGCGATAGGCTTGCCACCTATCACATTGTGGGACTTAGTGTCTTCGGCTAGTCGTGGGTGCCCCGGTTGTGCCTCTGCCTACCTCTTCGGGGATATGGGCGTGAAGATACTATATTCAAGAAAAGAATTGTCGATACCTAACGGATTGTAGTATTTTGTACGTTTAGTAAGATTGCTAACAACGGTTGCCTGTTTTCGACAGTTAACTGTGAACATTTGAAAATGTGAGTAATGCTCCTTACTTTTGAGCAAACTACGAATAGTTAAACTTTTGGATTACGTTTCGGTAATTATAGGAACAGGACGTATATCATCAAAGTACACAAAAACTGAGTATTTTCCCGATTCCAGGGAATTGCAACATCAGATCCGGACTTGATGCCAATGTGGTTCCTTGGAAGCACGTTCTTTCTAATTAAAAAACCGGATAACAAATGACAGAGAAATCAATTATTAAAAAAATATAGGATTCGAACACATATTTTACCTTTGAACATATATGTTTACCTACTATTTTAAAGTAAATTGAAGTCGAACATGCAACCTATTCCTTTTCTAAATTTGGTTAAAAATAGGAATACGGACGTGAAAGTAATTTTTATACAAGCACGCCAGTTTCGCATAAAAGACCGGTGAAGTTGTAAAAACCGCGAGGTTGGCGACACATTAGTCATTCCAAAACAGTTTCGCATTACCTTATATTATATCAGTTTACATGGTCCATGTTCCGCGTAAAAAACGTGGAATATAACAAATTAACAATGAGACTTAGCAGGAATCTACCTGTCAATTGATGCTAAAACATTAATTAGTGGACAAAAATAATGGAGGTAATTACCGTGAAGCAAAATGGCGGACAATGGAGTTATCTTGTTGCGATCAGTAGGATAACTCTTGAATCTCGATTTCATGCAAATTGGGAACGGATTAGTGTCATTTTGCATTCTTGAACATAATGCTAGAATTATTAACATATAATAAACAAACTATAATAAACTTTAATAACTACATGGCATTAAATAGAGTTGCTTTCCGCTGCCTGTGCATGCTTTGATCTTTAAATCTACGCAACGGATTTTGATGTGGTTTTTTAATAAAATGATTCAAGAGATTAGTTTATGTGTAGAACAACATAGCAGTTTCTCCAACCTTGCGAAGCTAGGACGGGCTGCTAGTAAACATAAAATTTTAAGTATATCAGATCGGTTGAATTTTTTAGAACTCTGTTTTAATGATTCTAGTATTGTGTTCGAGAGAATAAAATGACACAAACCCGATCCTGATCCCGACGACACAATCGAAATTCAAGAGTAACCCTATAGGGATGACCTTCAGTTCATCCGAGTCACGGGGGATCGGATTACAATCGATTGTTATAGAATAATACAAAAATTATTTGTGATAACCAAAGCTTTTATATTACAAAATATTTTTTTATAGAAGAGGAGGAAAACGAGCAAGTGAGTCACCTGATGGAAAGTAATCACCTTCGCCCACGGACATCCGCAACACCAGAGTATCACAGATGCGTTGCCGACCTTTGAGGGATGAGTACGCTCTTTTCTTGAAGGTTCCTAAGTCATAATCGTTTGGGAATACCGCCCTCGGTAACTGATTCCATAAAGGTGTTATGCGAGGTAAGAAATGTCTTCGGAATCGCACAGTTGTAGATCGCCACGCATCAAGATGATGGGCATTATTTTTTTTATGATATTGGAAGGCAAAACAAACAGACGGATTTCCTGATGGTAAGAAATTCACGCCGCCTAGAGACACCAAAGGTGGTAATGGTGCGTTGCCAACCTGAGGCCGGGATGCTAGGCCTCGAGCAAAAGTAAGTTTACCGGCTACCTTACCCTCCAAACCGGAACACGTCATGACGTTATGGTGCCAGGAATAGGTAAGGCGGTGATACCAACCCGGGTGAGTCGCTGCGAAACTCTACCACCTAGTCAGATGTCACAGTGATACCTTAATTTATGTACAGTTATAAACAAACGAAACAACTGATATTACGGTATTTTGAAAGTACATATTCAGTCAGTTATTTCGTTTGCTTACTGAACCTTCTTACTTGTTTCGCCTTTGTGGCCTAACGATCCAGTATTGGACTTGCCTTCACGAGGTCTTGGATCCGATCCCCAAGAAATGAAATATTTATTTGCCAAATTTGTAATAGAAGTTGTTCGAAAAATATTAGTTTATGCCAAAATACCAAGGTAATAAAAGGAAATGAAAAGAAAATGTTTTTTTTTCCAATTTTCTAATCAAAAATAACGTTGCCCGGGATTAGATATGTTTGCGGTTGGCGAAGTGATTGCCACTTATTGACCACTTCGTCGGTAAAGTAGCTAGCGTACACGCCTAATTACACCGACCAAGCGCGAGGTTCGGGTTGGATTCCCGACGGGGTAAGCATTTGTGTGATGAACATTTAGATGTCTGCATTTTTGGGTCTGGGTGTTTGTTAAATTTATTCTGGTATCTATTTAAGTATTTCTATGAATAGAATCGTTAACTAACACCCATAACACAAGCAAATAGTTTGCTTACTTGTGGGTTAGATTCAATTTGTATGACTTGAACAGGGATATTTATTATTATTTATCACTTTGTGAGACTTAAGTGACTTCAGCTAGTCGTGGGTACCCTGGATGCACCTTTTCTTACTTCTTCGGGGATACGGGCATGAAGATACATTTTTACTCTACCTTCGGACGCATGTATCTACTCTACGTAAACCATTACGTTATCAAAAAATAAATGCGATGTAATGTGTCAGTACATTTACCGGATAATTAGTCCTTACAACCCTGCTAAGGGACAGTAACGCACCTATAACATGTTTGATGTCTATAGTCCATACTCCGTGGTTTTCTCTTACTATTAAGAACCGTGTGTTTGTCCGTTATCGTATCTCATAAAATCTTAATTATCCAACAGGAGGCGTTGAGATCGTTACATCCCATCCCACATCATTAAAGTATAACAATTTCTCTTCTTACTTCTTCGGGGATACGGGCGTGGAGATACTTTTTTACTGTACCTTCGGACGCATGTATTTACGCTACGAAAACCAAATCAAAAAATAATATGCGTTGTAAAGTGTCAGTAAATTTACCGGATAATAATTAGTCCTTACAACCCTGCCAAGGGACAGTAACGCACCTATAACATCTTTGGTATCTATAGTCCATACTCCGTGGTTTTCTCTTATTATTAGGAACCGTGCGTTTGTTTGTTATCGTATCCCATAAAATCTTCATTATCATTTTCCACTAGGAGGTGATGAGGGCGTTACATCCCTACGTCATTAAAGTATAACAATTTATCTATGTTATGGTGACTCATGGGAGATACCATAAGCTATTTTATTTACTAATGAACTAATTTGAGGTAGATCAACATAGGAGCGGCCGCCTAGGCGTCAGGACAATGGACGCGCCATTAAAACATCTCCATTTTGTTAAAGTTGTGTAAACAAGTAAACGACAAACAAACAGACGGATTTCCTGATGAAATACACGTCGTTTATACACACCAAAAAAAGAGACTCTACGTACGATATATTTGTTACCGTGCTGAGGGCCGGATTATCTAACCTAGCGCCCTTGGCGAAATTTTGCGGCGCCTCTCTAAACGCCTTTCAAAAGCAAAAAATATAATAAGTAAATAAGCCATTTATTAATAATGTATTAAAAAGGTAAGTAAGTATCTTCACGCCCATATCCCCGAAGCTGTAGGCAGAGGCCCAACCAAAGTATGTACCCACGACTAGCCGAAAATACCAAGTCCCACAATGTTTGAGATAGGGAGCAAGCCTATCGTAAACTGGACACATTTCCAATACCGGACAACGTTATTTTTAATAGAAAATTGAAAATACACATTTTCGATTTGTTTTGTTGCCTACCCGGGGACTGAGCCCGGGACCTCGAGAAGTCGAGTCCTACGATATATTGTTATATAAATTAATTAGTTAAGGTAATTTATTTAATTAATTTAAGTAAATCAGCATCAGACTAAACGCACAAAGGCCTACAAACTGCCACAAATGCTATCAAACAGTCTCAAACAAGGAATAAAAAGCCATTTATTAAGATAATTGTATTTACTAGTCTTTTAACAAGATTTTTTCTGCCAAATTTGGGGAGTATAAATAATTCCTTGCCCAATAAATTTAGGAATTGCCGCTATGAATTTTGCGTCCTGGGCGGTCGCTTAACCACGTCCTACCCTAACGCCCCTACTGTCCGTATTCTAACTTTTCTTGCTGGAAATAGTTTTCTTAAAGAGATACCCGTCTATTCTCAGTTAGTTACTTCTTAATGTCAGTTTGTTAATGTTTTTATGTGAACCTTACATGGTAGGTACTCCAAAATGAAATTATATTCTTGGTAGTTGCATATTCAATGCAGGTAATTAATTTTAATTAAAGTTTTATAAAGTGTCATAAAATTTCCTGCACAAAAATCTAATATATAAAATTCTCGTGTCACGGGGTCCAAACTTGAACTCCTCCAAAACGGCTAGACCGATTCTCACGAGATTTTGTGAGCATATTGAGTAGGTCTGAGAATCGGCCAACATCTATTTTCCATCCCCCTAAATGTTAAGGATGGTCCACCCCTAATTTTTTTTGTAATTTTCATACAAAATATTTGTTTTTATTTTTTTATGATACAGCATATAAAAGTACATACAACCCTAAATTTTCACCCTTTTATCACCAACCCCTATTTTTTAATAGTCATTTTAGTAATTTAATAATTTTTATCCCGGGTCGATAACTGATCAGTCGTCATTTAATTAGTTATATGGCAAAACAACGTTTGCCAGATCAGCTAGTTTACTATAAAAAAGAGTTTAGGCAGAATCGGGAGTGTAAATGTATGCAGTTTTTCACACATTTATATATTATACTGACTAAAATTAGTCAATTTTGGGGGTAGTTTGTACAGTAAGTCTAAAAAAAGTAAGTGTGAAATTTAAAATTCAAAAATTACAAATTGTTATGAGTGTATGTACTCGTTGTATTAAAGTATAATTACATTATTATGAATTAAATTAAAATGAATCAAATGCAAGAATGAAATAACACATTACATAACATTTATCATTAATATTGTTTTTTTTTCATTAAATATGAAGGCTCAAACAATCATGGTAATTCCAAATGTACAAAATGATTCACTAACGGGTAAATTGCGTTCTTAATGCTATGTCCGCTAACCTTACGATGTTTTTTTTATTTACTTTACTTATTCACTTTTTCGTAATGTATTGGTAATTGGAAATCCTGTGAAAGAATAAGTTAACTGGTAAATACGGGTTTAACACAGATCTAGCAAATACAATATATGGGGGTTCGGGAGTGCCCCCGCCAAGACGATCTAATCTAAGTTTTTTTTTTTTAATGATTAATTTGTTGCTAACAGAGTTTTTTACAACTTCAACGGACTAATAGATCTAATCTAAGCCCGAGGACACTGTCTGCGGGTATGGTACTCCAATTTGCCCAGCCAAGATGATTCTAAAATTTGTAACTTTTCATGTTCTATTTCTTGTTATGTTCTAGAGATGAGTACTGATGCCTAATACATGTGCCAAGCAGACAGCAGTGAGCATTGCTTGTAAAATATACATGGCCTAAAAATGAACATTGAAAAGTTTTAACTTTCAATATTCAAGTTATTACTTAATTTAATCGTTGCCGATAAGTGAACCTTTATCTTGTTTATGCAATTTGAATTTTGAATGTTTATTATTTATTTGATGAAACAGTTTTACTTGAAATAAATCAGGTACCCATAATCATGTACCTATTTTATATAGGAAGGGCTATGGTTTATGCAGAAAAGTAATATATGGTACAATAGTAAGGAGCAAAATTTGTTAACTCAAGGCTTATAACGTTAGAGTGTATATTTACAAGCTTGCCTTTATATATGACATCTAATAACTTTTTGACAGTTTGAGATATACATACGAGTATATAGCCTCGTCTTGTCAAAGTTTTACATAAAAATGTTTCTGGTGGAATGTTTTTAAAGAAATGACATATTTACTAATAATTGCTAAAAGTAAGAGAGATCTAGGTCGACAATCCACTACCAATTCGCTTGAGGGTGGTGTCTCCAAAACCGGCTTCTTTGTATGAAAAAACTGTTGAATGTGAAGGAAGAAAAGGTCTGCAGAAGTCGTGAAACTTGGCACTCCATCCTCTCTGCTTACCATGCAAAGATGAAAATATGCTTTTTCAAGTACCCTCGCTGAGATAAGCCTTAAAGTCGACGAGCTCAAGAAGTAATTTTAGAGTAACTCGAACTTATTAGATTGTGACGTGAAAGGCAAATCGTATCAACTTTGAACAACTACATCATAATAATATCTCCCCCGGGTTGATCAGGGTCATCTGAGTAGAGTAGATCGTGTGCCACTCTAACAGGCAACTCGTGGGAGGTGATTATAGGTCAAATAGATCTTGACCAACAAGGCACTGGTGGTAGAGTTCTGTGAAGTAGCACGCCCAGGTAAGGATTCACCGCCTTACCTATTCCTGTCGTCACAGATGCGTTGCGGACCTTTAAGGGATGAGCTCTTTTCTTGAAAGTCATAATTGTTTGGGAATACCGCCTTCGGTAACTGATTCTACAAATTGTTGTGCGAGGTTTAAAATGTCTTCGGAATCGCACAGTATTGTTTGAAAGTAGTCGATATTTAAGATATTTTTAACTCCAAATGCTACTAAATCTATTCTACAAGTTGATAAAGGGTCAACTATATTGATAAACTATTGGAAACATATCCGACCTTTCACCTTATCCATAACTCTGTTAAGATACCTTAGTTTCATAACTATTTGAATTAAATTTTAATTTTAATTTCAACTAGGTGGAAGAGTGCATTATAGCAGCTCTTCATGATTTGTAAAGAAAGGGAGCTTCAGAAACTTCCTTTGTTTTCTGGAAGATTATGGACCTCCCACTCGTTTTAGGTCTATTGTTCACATTATTTGAATATACCTTTATTTCAGGCATGCAATACACTCTCCACAATATAACATGTTGCCCGTGTTGATCCGGGCTCCTTTGCAGAATAGACCATCTGCCATCCTGTCAGGCAGCTCGTAATAGCCGAGCGTAGGCTTAACGTCACTATCGCCGTGACATCTGACTAGGTGGTAGAGTTTCGCAGCGACTCGCCCGGATTGTATGTTATATCTTGACCTGACCTGAATGTCTCGAGCAAAACTAAGTTTACTGGCTACTTTATCCTCCACACCGAAACATGTTAACAGCAAGCACTGAAGTTATGGTGGCAGGAATAGGTAAGGCAGTGGTACCAATCCGTGCGAGTCGGTACGAAACTCTACCACTTAGTATATTTCTCGGATGTTTGGCGATTGACGTCGGTACATATTTAACACTGCATTCAAATTATATTTTTGTAAGTTGGTATTACAAATACAACGAGTTATTGTATTGTATGTTTATTCAATTGTTTATGCAACAATAAAACCAGTATATACATTATATATATAAATAGCATAAATCATAGACATTGAACATATTTACCCAGATAAGATATCTATTGAGTTACTTGTTTATATAAAGCTTAACATAACTCTTTCTTTCATTTAATATGCATATTTAAACATCTTCACGATTGTATCCTTGAAGAGATAGGCAGAGGTACAGTCAAGGCACCTACGAATAATCGAAGATACTTAGTCCCACAATGTGATAGAAGGCAAAATTGTTGCCTGCCTGATACTTATCCAATCCCGAGAAACGTTCTACTTCATAGAAAATTAGAAAAAACACATTTCAAGTTCTCTTATCTCAAAATTGAACTACAGACCTCATGTAGTTTCCATCAAAACCAGACAGACCACTAAAACGATTATTTGATCTGAGTATTTAAAAAAATACAATCTGAATGGTTTTAATAATTTAATATAGTAATTTTACTGTTTAACATTTGATTGCATATAACAAGAAGGATATAGATTAATCCCTTAATGCGTTAGGTATTAGGTTGATACGTTTTACGTCTGTCATCTTCGTAGGCAAGTTAAGTGAAGATCATAAGCTGATAAATCTTTAGAACGTTCTAAGAGACCGTTAAACTTGTAGAAAACATAAGTAAGTAAGTAAAAAAGTAAGTGTCTTCACGCCCATATCCCTGAAGAGGTAGGCAGAGGCACAACCAGTGCACCCACGACTAGCCGAAGACACTAAGTCCCACAATGTGATAGGTGGCAAACCTATCGCCAACCGGGTACATATTCAATCCCACTCAACCTTATTTTATTAGAAAATTGGAAATTCACATTTTCTATTTTATTTGTTGCCCGTCCGGGGATCGAGCCCGTGGCCTCAAGAAGTCAAGTCCGACGTCAGACCGCTAGACCACAGAGGCGATAGAAAACATAAGTTTAACCAATTATAGCCAATTCAAGAAACCTATTTAAGATAGCGCCTCTACTGATCAGTAACGAAGCAACCACTCTTTTTTCACAATAATTAATAAAAATAGCCTTGCAAAGAAATTCTTACTAGGTAAAGAAACTCTAACTAGGTAGGTTAATGAAATTGGACGTCAGTAGCCAAAGGCGTATGAGTACTAGGTTTTAGTGGACTACGAGTAAGCTTAAACTTGAATCTTTAAATCCAACAAATGTGCTGTTTCGAATCATTTGACTTTTGACAGCAGCATTTCTTGTTTATATTGAATGAGATTAGTCAATTTTGGAGGCATTTTGTTTAGCATATTATATTGTTTAGTGAAAATACACAAGTGAAATATTCATGAAGAAATTAGTGTATCGTATATTTCCTCAAACCCGCCTAATCTCACTAAATGAGCTTGAGTAAGAAAGCCATCGCTTTAACTTAAGACCCAGATAAGACTTTCTTTGACGACTAATAGCTAATTTTGAACAATTTAAGCCCGATTTTGTAAAATCGAATAACTAGTGGCAAATGCTAACGCCAATGCCAAAAAATAAAGAATGAAAAAAGGACATAGTATCTTGAAGCTTTATTACTACTGGAGGTTACATTCCTAGTCCCTAATAAAGCTCTGATATTATTTCCAAATATTGATGACTCTAATGTACCGGCCTCTCTTTCAAAGATTCTCGTGATGTCAATCAACAAAGTCAAATTAATTCTGGGTTGTTCTGGGTCGAGTTTTGTTGCCAACAAGAGAATTGTATTATTTTTTCTTAAATATTGAATTTCTTGTACGAATTGAATAAAATCAGTCGATTTTGGTGAAATTTTGGGCAATTATAGTGCACAAGTGAAGTATTCATGAAGAAAAATAGTGTATCGTGAGGCTACCGTTTTAGTCTAGAGCCTGAAATGAATTTCTATGACAACTTATGACTAATTTTAAACAATTTATGCCCAATTTTGCTATATTGGGTATTTGACGCAAACTCATAGTTAACATATTGGCAGATGCTAAGGCCAATGCCAATAAAAAAACTCAGCACAGAACTCTTCAAAGAGTTTTGGCGCCATCCTTACGTAGTTTTGTATTCTCTTTGGCGCCATCGAGAGAATTTATGGTCGAAGTTTTTTCATCATTATTGAATTTCGTGTTTATATTGAGTGAAATTAGTCAATTTTGGTGGCATATTGTGCTATTTTGTTTAGTGAAAGTGCACAAATGAAATAAATAATCATGAAGAAAATAGCGTATTGTGTATTTCCCCGCTCACTAAATGAGCTTGAGTAATGAGGCCACCACTTTACTCAAGACCCGACATTACTTTAATTGACGACTTGTGACTAATTTTGAATTATTGAAAGCCGATTTTGATAGGTCGGTTAACTTGATGCAAATTTCTACTTGACTAATGGCAAAATGCTAACGCGAATGCCAAAAACTAAAGAAAGAAAGAAAACTCTTCAAACAAGAGCACAACAACTTGCGTCATGGGCTAAGCGAAAGGAATAATTAAGACGACTTGACATTATCCTAGTCGAGTTGTTAAAAAACTTTACGTGCGTATAGTCATTGTTAGTTGCTATTTTTTTGGACACAAGCAAGCAAAGACTTCCTGACTGATTACACTCCGCTAGACATAAAAGAAACGGCAATAAAAACATATTAGTTATTTAGTTCTATGAAAGAAATCTATTGAGATAACTAGATAAAAAGTAGCCTTCTCCAAAGTCTAATTTATGTTCAAATTTATTGAATTCGTTCTCTTGTTTTGATTTGAAAATTAGACGTAAGTAAATTTTTATATTATAATACACACATCCTGTTCCAGTTCATCTTAGAGTTGTTTATTATTTTGTTCACTAATTGTTGTAGCTTAATTACTAGCCGTAATTGAAGTTCATACAATTTGATTGTTCGAATCTTGAGTAATCGAAATGTGTGGATCAAGTGTGGATACTAGACAAATACTTATAGATAAAAAATAAAAAAAAAACAAAATTCGGCACACGTTCCCAAAAGTCGGGAAAAATCTTTGTTTTAAATGGGTGATTTTTGTAAAGTTAGTCTTGTCTGACAGCTAGAAAGTAAACATACCTATTTTATTAAAATTAAATAATTTAATTTACGTAACTTTTTAAATGGTAATTTGGCTAATTGTAGACCATCCCCTACTCGATCGTTTTTATTTAACGTAACTTTTAAATTATTTATACTTTCTAAACAATACATATACTACAAAATACACAAAAGACATAATAATAGGATGAGCATATTAAGATTTTTGTAGTAATTACCTAAACTTGTAAACCGAAAAAATGCTTACCTTCTTTTTTTTAATTTTCGAGGCTTATATTCACAAAACTTCTTGTCATACAAACGTAGCGCGCGTGAGGTCTTCACCGACTGGGAGACGCGATTAGTTGACGTATCTTCTTTTTTATTGAATCAGGCGTTACTTTGCGGAAATCCATTATAAAAGATGTAAAATAAGCCTTTATTTTGCTAATTCCGCGTAAGCAG
>NJDC01002462.1:37482-47645 GCA_002245475.1 Calephelis virginiensis
ATTCTGTGTCGTTTGGAGGATTATTTGCCACAACGGTTACACTGCTTACGCGGAATTAGCAAAATAAAGGCTTATTTTACATCTTTTGACGTATCTTCTCCAAAATATCTTTTAGCAACGTCACATTTAGCAAATATGGCCATGGCTAATTGTGTACAAGTGGCTAACTGTTGAACTACCCACCCTACAGGAAAACTTTTTATGTTTTTGTATTGTATGTATTTAATGGATGTAACTTTAAAAAGTTTTATTTAAATGATTGCTCTACAACTTTAAGGCTAGGTCTTTTATGTTTAACTACGGTTAAATCTAATGTCCGACTGAATTTTCGGTTTCGGTTTCAGTCAGTTTCGGTGAAAAATTCAAGTTTCGGTGGCAGTTTCGTTTTCGGCAAAAATTGACCGAAACTTTTGCCGAAACCGAAACTGTTTAGAAAGTCGTCGAGCGCGTTTGCCTACTTTGTTTCGCGCGGCAACACGGGCGGACCCTGATGGCGGCCCTGATCGGAAATCATCGTGCGGCGTTCGGCTTCGGTCGGTTAGCTTCGTTGCAACACAACTTAGTCAGTGCGATAACGCCCGACACAAACATTCATCTGAGGTTATGTTTTGAATGATAACTTAATTTTGAAAAAATAAGTTAGCAGTACATCTTTGAATTACATTATTTTATCAAGGTAAAAATACAGTGTTTTATTTAATCTACCTAAACAAATGTAGAAAAATATAAAAATGCACCAAAATTTGGGTATTTGACGGTATTTTATATAAAGTCACGTGAGTTTCGGTTTCGGTTTCGTTTTCGGCGGAAACTAAAGGCACGACCGAACCTTCGGTTTCAGTTTCGGTTTCGGTCAGAAAATCAGTTTCAGTCGGACTCTAGTTAAATCATTTTATATTTTTGAAAGGTTTAACTGCGTTTTATATTTTTGCGAACGCGAATGTAGATTGATGTAGGTACCCGTGGAGACCTAGGTTGACATTCCACGATCAGATCACTCGGATATTATCCGAGGGTGGCGTCAAGAGTCTCTGAAACCGGCGAGTTTGTATGAAAAGGGTAATAATGTGGAGGAAGATAAAGAAGAATGATCGTGAGACTTTGCACTCGATATTCTACATACCCCATAAAGGACTTGAAATGAAATTTGTATACTGTTAGTATGTATGTATATATGTATGTATATATGTATGTAAGTATGTATATATGTATGTAGGTATGTATGTATGTATGTATGTATGTATGTATGTATGTATGTATGTATGTATGTATGTATGTATGTATGTATGTATGTATGTATGTATGTATGTATGTGTGTATGTATGTATGTATGTATGAACAGGTTTAATTATTAAATTTAACACTGGAACGTGCAAGTGAGCCTTAGTGAACAATATTACTCAAGATAGCCTTAATCTTCTGTCGACAAAATGCAAACATGTGCAAGTCCCAAACAAACAAAACTGGAGCATCAGAAACATCACGTCATCACTAAAACCTCAACGTTGTATCATTGTTTATGACACAGTTTTTATTTTTGAAAATTTATGAGTAAATGTAAATAATTCTAGTATTTTTATTTTTCCAGCCGGTAAACTATTGCTTCCCTGTAATTTTCCAAGTTTTTCTCTGGCTAAAAACCTTTCTTGAGCCATGAATTAATAAATAAACGTATATCCCTAAACAATTTACCCAAATTGAATCTAACCCCAAAGTTAGCAAATTATATGCTTATGTTATGGGTGTTAGTCAACGACACTTATACATACAAATAATCTAGATTTAGACTAAAAGTTCGAGCTGAGCACTGCTCGGGCCACAAAGCTCACTGAAGTTGTAAAAACCGCGAGGTTAGCAACAAATTAGTCATTTAACAAAAAAAAAGATTAAAAGACGTAGTAGACGGGTGTAAGCAGGTCTTCCAACAAAGGCAAACTTAGACAAAATTTTGTTTCTATTTTTCAAATATAAGTAAGTTTTGAATCCTTCTGCTCCGTAGGTTTAACCTATAGAGCAGAAGGATTCAAAGCAATGTTTTTAACCGTCTAGATCCCCTAAAGCACCACATTTGGGGATTCGTTTATAATTACAATGATTATTTAAGTTTGTAATTTCCTTAAGGCTGCTTTAAATATACTAATTTAAACCAACACAAAATAAGAAAATGAATTATTAATTTAATTAGGTTATAATTAGGATTTATGAGCGGTTCTCGATGATATTGATATTTTTTATGGCAAAAAACAAAAAGGGCAAGCACGCTAAGTGTTAAGCTAATTGTACAAATCTATGGTCTACCGGCTACCCTATTTTCCGGAGCATAACATGACAATGTAAAAATACTTAAAATAAATTAACAAAATTAATAAACACTAAAACATAAACGAAGTTTATCACACAAATATTTGAGTCTGTCGACAATCAAACCTACGTTCAATGGCATTCAACTAACACTCACAATTCGACCAATGAGACGGTCTTTGACACAGGATATCTGCTATTTAGTCATTAAATATTTTGACCTGGTTATAAGGCGGCCACCGCAATGCGTATAACTGCATATTGCAAATGTAAAAGGAAAATGGAAACAAAAAAAAAGAAATAAGATTTTCTGAAAAATTATAATTATAAGACTCTAAGCCGACAGACGTTCTCCTGTCCCCATATATATTGGTTTTTATTTCAAACTAGCCGACCCGGCGAACTTTGTATACGTTTACATAAACCGCTACTAACAAATTGTATGGAATAAAGTATTATTTTTCCCCGTGTTGGTCCGGGCTCCTTTGTAGAATAGACCATCTGCCTTCCTTGCCAGGTAGCTCGTAAAAGGCGATCATAGGCTCACCGTCACTAACACCGTGACATCTGACTAGATGGTAGAGTTTAGCAGCGACTCGCCCGGATTGGTACCACCGCCTTACCTATTCCTGCCGCCATAACGTCATGACGTGTTCCGGTTCGGAGGGTAAGGTAGCCGGTAAACTTCCTTTTGCTCGAGGCCTAACATCCTGGGCTCAGGTTGGCAACGCACCATTACCACCTTTGGTGTCTCTAGGCGGCGTGAATTTCTTAACATCAGGAAATCCGTCTGCTTGTTTGCCTTCAAATATCATGAAAAAATCTAGTTTAATCTAGTTTTTTTTTCATAAGAACCTCCTTATAATGACTAAAACAGCAAAAAAATGAATTAGCATAATACATACATTAAAGCTGCAAAACACTGACTTTGACTTCAATAAGTAAATCGTCTAGGCACTCATTATCAACTATTTTTATCAATTTCCCTGGGATCAGATCCAGATATAGTAACAATGTGACCACCTTGGAAATACGATCTTCCGAATAAAAAAAGGACTCAAAATCGGGTTAATCTTAAAAAATTACGGAGAAATCGATTAAATGACATAAAAAAATTTAGGAGTCGAACGTACAACCTCCTCCTTTTTCATAGTTGTAAGAAGGGAAAGGAAACCAAACAATAATAAAGAACATAAGATTTTTGATGCAATTCTAGATAATTATTACCGCTAGCTGAGCCGACAGACATTATCATTTCCTAACTAATGTAGATTGATTTTTACTTTATATGTATGTAATTGTTTGACAATTATTAATCACAACATAGTATAAAACAAAATCGCTTTCCGCTTACTGTCTGCTCCTATCTATATTTATACCCTTAAACCTCCGCAACGGATTTTGAAGTTATATGAGTAGATAGTGTTTTAAGAGGAAGGTTTACGTACAATAACATAGAAGTTTGTCCACCCGAGCGAAGCTGGAATGGACTACTAGTACAACAAAAAAGAATTGGCAAAAATGGTCCCTCTGTTCATGCGTGATAAGATGACCATGATAGGGATTCATTTATGAAAATTATACATGAACTAAATTTAAGATAAAGAAAGAACACTGTACATAAGAACATATTCATGGCTCATATTACAGGGAGGAAACGACTAAGTTCTCTATTTAAATCATTTGATATTAGACATAAAGTAAATGTAAGATAAAGAAATAATACCGCACATAAGAATATCTTCATGACTCTAAACCACAACCATATAAGTTCTCTATTTCACTCATTTCATCTACATACTGTCACCGAGAACCTTCTGCCTATTCCCTACAAATCACATCCCACGCAACTGTTCTAAACGTTCAATTATTAAATTTGCAGTTTCCACAAAACTTAGCTAAACAAAACAAAAAAAAACAGCCAAGTGCGAGTCGGACTCACGCATCGAGAGATCCATATAAACATGTAAAAAAAAGTATCTGCATGCCCATATCAACGAAGAGATATGAAATTGGCAGAGGCACAACCATGGCACACAGCCGAAGACACTAAGTCCAACAATGTTATAAGTGGCAAGCTTATCGGCAACCGGGTAATCTTATCCCGATATTTCTACTAGAAAATTGAAAACACAGATTTTCTATTTTTTATTTCCCGGGGATCGAATCCAGGCAACAAAAAAGTCAAGTCAAGTCCGACGCCAGACTGCTAAACCACAGAGACTACATGTTAAAAACCGTATATCAACCTGTAAAAAATAAATGTTTACCAATTCTCGACATTTCCTTCGGTATATGATGTAAGTCAAAATTAGCGTTTTTAATAAATTTTCCGTTATCTATGCTTTAAGTACTTCGTACTGAATTCCGAGATTCGGAAAAAGGTTCGGAAATAACCCTGTATGTTGGGATTTTCAAGCGAGCTTCGAAAATTTGCAAGTTTGCAAATATTTTAATGACGTTGGCTTATAAGTCTAAATTTTTCACAGCTCCAAGGGAAAATGACAGAAGTATTCCTGAGAAATAGAGAAATATCGCTTCACAACACAGCTATGGACGGACATCAAAGTGGTCCTATATACATAGGTTTCGTTTTTCCTATTGTGGTACGGAACCCTACAACCCAGAAAGATTATTTACGACTAGTTAAATAGTTTTAATAATGAATGAATAATTAAACAGGTTAAAGAATTTTATATTTTAAAAAGATTTCGGTGCAAATACCTAACTGGAATGTTTATTCAAAGTAAGAGTTTCAGCATCAGCATCAAGTGGAAATTCCAACATTATAAGTTAGGTTAATTTTATTAAAATTAAAACTTCAATTTGTTTTTGGCCAAAAATATTACATAATTGAAGCAAACATTAATTTTATTTTAAACTTAAAATGTAGACATTTAGCAAGTAATATAAAGTAGATATAAACTCTACATTGTAGAAGAGAGAGAGAAAAGGCCAATTCGCTTTTTAAGCAGATATCCAAATCACAAAAATATGCAATTAACACAAATTCTTATCTATTTCAATCATGCCTCAATCTCCCTTGTTTACAGCAATCTTCAGTAACAAAAAACTATCCTCTTTTTGTTGACTTATCATGATACCAATATACAAGTAACTCTTCCGCCTACCCCTATAGTAACAAGCATTAATAAAAATAGACATACATGCGCCGCCGGCTAATAATTTCTTTTTCTTGCAGCTTCTTGTACAAAAAACCCCAAGGATCCTCTCGAGCTTTATTCTCCATTTTCCACAAAACACTTAAATCCACAAAACTGTATTTTTCAAAAATTCCATAAAACACAAAATTCGAATTTTAATAATACACGTTCACTTATTCTGATTACACAATACGGTATTTTTCAGGCTGCACGTAGCGCGCTGTGTCAGTGACTGACTGCTTACCGATGCCTACTTAGCTTTTGTTCATTTAAACCTACTCTAGTTTTTTATTAACACTGCGCTGCAAAAAACCCATTATTGTCTAAGATGTTTAATTATAGCCTCCCATAAACATGTTTTGGTAAATGATTATGTTTTGTGGACATGCGGTTGGAAATTCGAGATACTTGTTTGTTGTCTTTAGGGTTAAAATTATTTTATTTTAATTTTTTCTTAACATAGTAGCTATGAAAGATTGAAGCCAATATTATCTTCAATGTAAAATTTAATTATAATTAATTTTGTTTTTTATTAACACTGCGCTGCAAAAAATACATTTTTGTTTTAAATGTTTAATCATAGATTCCTATAAACACGTTTTCGTAAATAATTGTGCATTGTGGACATGGTGTATTTGAAAATTCTAAAAATTCGAGATACATATTAACTCTAGGGTTGAAATGACTTAATTTTAATTTTTCCTTAACATAGTATGAAAGATTAAAGCCAATATTGTCCTCGATGTAAAATTTAGTCACAGCTACTCTAGTTTTTTACTAACCCTGCACTGCAGAAAACCCATTATTGTCTTAGAGGTTTAATTATAGCCTCCCATAAACATGGTTTGGTTAATGATTGTGATTTGTGGACATGCATTTGAAAATTCGAGATACATATTCAATCTAGGGTTATTTTTTTATGATTTTAATTTTATGATATTGGCAACCAAGCAGACGGATTACCTGATGGTAAGAAATTCACCCCACTAGAGACACCAAAAGTGGTAATGGTACGTTGCCAAACTGAAGCCGAGAGTTTGAAAATTCGAGATAGGTACATATTTAATTTAGGTTTAAAATTATTTTTCTTTAAAGTTTTCTTAACATAATATGAATTATTGAAGACATTATTGTCAACATCTAAGACAATTATCGAAGTCGTTATTGTCTCAAGACTTTTAATTATAGCCTCCCATAAACACGTTTTCATAAATGATTGTGTATTGTGGACGTGCGTTTGAAAATTCAAGATACATTTTCATTGTCTTTAGGGTTGAAATTTATATATTTCACTTTTTCCTTAATATAGTATGAAAGATTGGAAAGATTGAAAGATCGAATTGATTTTAATTATACCTACTCCAGTTTTTTATTAACACAGGGCTGCAAAAAAAACATTTTTGTCTTGAATGTTTAATTACAAATTCCCATGAACACATTTTTGTAAATAATTGTGCATTGTGGAGATGTGTTTGAAAATTCGAGATAACTATTCACTATAAGGTTGAAATTATCTTTTATTAATTTTTCCCTAACATAGTATGAATTTTCGAAGCCATTACTTTCTTTAGATGCGTAATTGTAGGCTCCCATGGCCATAAACAAATTTTCGTCAATGATTGTGTATTGTGGACATGCGTTTGAAAATTCAAGATACATATTAATTGTCTTTAGGGTTGAATTTTATATATTTTACTTTTTCCTTAACCCAATATGAAAGATTGAAGCCAATATTGTCTTCATTGTAAAATTAAATATACCTACTCTAGTTTTTTACTAACCCTACGCTGCAGAAAACCCATTATTGTCTTAGATGTTTAATTATAGCCTCCCATAAACACGTTTTCGAAAATGATTGTTTATTGTGGAAATGCGTTTGAAAATTCAAGATACATATTAATTGTTTTTAAAGTTAAAATGATTCGATATATTTTACTTTTTCCTTAAATTAGTATGAATGATTGATTATGTATTGATTTAGAGCGTCCAAGCATTTAATCTTTTGAAACCAATATTATCTTAAATGTAAATTTTAATTGTACCTACTATAGTTTTTTATTAACACTGCACTGCAAAAAGTCCATTGTTTATTTTTGTCTTGAATGTTTAATTATAAATTCCCATGAAAACGTTTTTGTAAATAATTGTGCGTTGTGGGCATGTGTTTGAAAATTCGGGATACATGTTCACTGACGGGTTAAAATATTTTTTTTTAAATATTTCCCTAACATAGTATGAATTTTCGAAGCCATTACTTTCTTTAGATGTTTAATTATAGCCTCCCATGACCATAAACATGTTTTCGTCAATGGTTGTGTATAGTTGACATGCGTTTGAAAATTCAAAATACATATTCATTGTATTTAGGGTTAAAATTGTTGGTAATATTTAACTATTTCCTTAACGTAGAATGAATCCCCGTGTTGATCCGGGCTCCTTTGCAGAATAGACCATCTGCCTTCCTGCCAGGCAGCTCTTAAAAGGCGAGCATAGGCTTACCGTCACTAACACCGTGACATCCTACTAGGTGGTAGAGTTTCGCAGCGACTCGCCCGGATTAGTACCACCGCATTACCTATTCCTGCCTCCATAACGTCCAATGCTTGCCGTTGACGTGTTCCGGTTCGGAGGGTAAGGTAGCCGGTAAACTTATTTTTGCTCGAGGCCTAACATCCCGGCGTTAGGTTGGTAACGCACCATTACCTTCTCTGGTGTCACTAGGCGGCGTGAATTTCTTACCATCAGGAAATTCATCTGCTTGTTTGCCTTCTATTAAAAAAAAAATACTGTTTGAAGCCATTATTATCTTATGTTTTATGAGAGCTTCCTGTAAACATGTTTTCGTAATTGATTATGTACCTATTTGGACATGCGCTTGAAAATTCGAGATACATATTCATTGTATTTAGGGTTAAAATTGTTGATAATATTTTACTATTTCCTGAACATAGTATGAAAACTGAAGCCATTATTATATTACTGTGTACACGAGTTTAAGAATTCAAAACACATATTCATTGTCTTTAGGGTTAAAATTATTTTGTTATTTTTTCATTAACATAGTATGAATGATTGAACCATTTGTTGAGCTCATTAAAAGTTAAAGATTGTAAACATAAATATTTGTATTAGTGACATATTTTCCAGATTAAAGTGGGTACACATAAGACGGTCTTATCGATGTTAGGAGTATCAAACAACCCAAGCCAATGTTCAGTCCTTTGTCATTGACTCCGTGACTATCTGGAGAGTACAATTCTGGGACTACTAGTCTTAAAACTCAAGACCCAAGTATTTTCTGATAAATATATATACATTTCTCTGTTATGTTCATTGACAAATGATGCTATAAAGAAGTTTCCATTTACGTGTGTACACTTATACGTATATACCCATTTTTTCTTGACACTTCTTGTTACAATGTCATTGCGACAAGGGGTCTATAAACCATTATTTAATACAAACTTTTACTAGCTGACAGCATCTGTGGGGCTATTCCGTATCTTTTTAGAGATGATCACTGGGTAAAGTGTACATCAAATAGCTGTCAAATGACGTGTTTTGTATTTGCTATCCCGGTTGTACTTCTGTTGGTCACATGAGATAGAAAACATAAAACACGTCATTTGACAGTTATTTGATGTACCTACTAAAGTGTAGGTAAGTGTAGGTAGTAAACCCAGTGATTATCACTAAAAGATAAGGAATGAGCGCCCTGGTGGAGTTCGCCGGATTTTTATATATGATTCATTGTGATTCTCGAAAACGCTTTTTGTCAAATCTTAATTTTGTAATAAATTGGTGTCATTTTAAAAATCAGTAACAATGTTGTGCCCTTAGGCGAAATGTTTTTTATCCTCAATTAGTTGACAATAACTATAGGTAATTACGAAGCCCACATCCAGCAAAACATACCAAGGTCAGAAACTATGATTAGCAATACAAATCAAGGGGCACAACTGGAGCAATCTATCGCCACAGTTTTGTTTTTAACCGAATCCATCAATGGGAGGTTATGAACTGCAATTTTTTGTTTGTTTGTCACGCTATTACTCGACCAATAGCGAACCAATTTTGATCTTTTTACTAAAGAAACATCAAAATCTTTCTGACATACATTAGCAATACGCGAGATCCAAGAAAGATTACAATCAATATTTAGTCAAACATGTCAAGGCACATGGACTAAGTGGAATCAGGATGATGTTGAAGTTCACTAGAGGTAACATTTTGGTATTAATTATATCGAAATCCTATCAAAATAGCCTGACATTTACAGAATTAACAGTAAAGTAATTCTAAAATAAGTAGTAAATCCATGTTTATTTTATTAATGGCAAAAGCGATATTATCTACTTTAGAATTAGTTAGAACTAGTGTAAAGCTGTAAACCATACAGATCACAAACATACAAAAAATGGAAAGGGGAAAGCATGCAGCCTTGTGGTACACCAGCTGACAGTTCACATCAGTCAGAGAGATTTCTGTCAGTACGGACTTTCTACTGGTGGCCCTGAAGATAAGAAGTGAACCAGTCAATTAAACGGGTGGTAATACCAGTGAGTTTGAGAATGGCATTAAAATCTCATGATTAACCGAGTAGAACGCTTTATCTGTTTTCATCTGTTTCACAAGTCAACTATAATATATACAACTAACGAAAATAAGTATAACTATTCTTCCCAAGCAACTCATAAG
>NJDC01002462.1:57809-68818 GCA_002245475.1 Calephelis virginiensis
AATTAAGCAATTAAATTACTAATTTGTATTGCGTGCGCGACGGTACCCATGCGCAGCTATCCCCTCCACGTTTCGCTCAGCGCTAGAGTTTCGTGCCGCGACCTATATGAACAGTATGCATATACTTAGCTAAAGATCCCAGTCCCAATCCCAAAAAAAACTTATTTTATTACCCCTGACGCAAAACGAGAGTGGAGCACGTAGAGTCATTGACAGATTGTTGTTACTCTGTATCAAAGAGTGTCGCAAATAATGAATAGCACACAATGTTGATGGAGTGGAGCATCTAGAGTCGGGGCGCCCAGACAGACCGGGCCGCATCGCATTGACAGATTGTTGTTACTCAGTATCAAAGAGTTTCGCAAATAATGAAAACTGCTGAAACCGACTCTTACTATTTCATTGGGTACCACGGCGCGCTTGGATAATTGTTTTTTCGGAAGATAGCAGATGTTTTAAATGGTTCCACATAATTTTTTTCTACATCCTAAAAGAGTTTTTGAGTTACACTACAAATTTACACACAAACTACAAATACTACCTCCAATTCGTGACCTATCTTACTTAAAAATAAACATTAAAATCGGTTGGCTATTGGCCGAGAAATTGCGTAACAAACATACAAAAAAAACATACAGTCGAATTGAGAACTTTTCCTCCACCCTCCACCTTTTTTTGAGTCGATTCAAAAGAAAATAGGCAACTCTACTTTAAAACCATCAAGTATGGAAATTGACACCTTTATTATAACGAATATAACTATAGCGTTAAAATATCATAATTCCTTTATTGACACTATTAATATCGTTTATACTCTCCTCATGAGCGCCGGCAGCATAGTGCAAGGGGGTTCAACTGCACCCCCTGTCCGGAAAGAAAATAGATAGAAAAAATTACATGACTGAACTTGCGGGAGAGTTATATTTTTCAAGACTATGTATGTATGTATGTTTGTGTTCGTATGTAAATATGTATGTTGCTATACCTGTTTATTTCGATGTTTTATATTAGTTAACATAATGTATATATGGAGATGCACCCCCTTGAAAATAATCCTTGCGACGCCCATGACTCTCCTCTTTGGGGACTGTAGGCGACGTGTATGTGAAAACCGCGAGTGGTGCAAAAAAACCGCAGCGAATCGGCCCGCCATAGTGTCCGTTGCTTCACGTAAAATGCATGAAAGCGTTCTAGACGAATTACTTGACTGCAATGCACCCCGCCCGACCGAACCAAATGTGCGCTATCCTTAAAAAGTTAATAACATTGATAATTTTTAGTTTAGGTAAACAAATTAATCACGGTATTATGTCATCACTTTGATACTATAGGAGTATGAGTAAGTAATCAGTGTTTTAACTGTAGCACATGTTTAAATATAAATTATCGCTATCAACCTGGCAACAATGGGGGCTTTATGCTGACCATGTTAATCATAGAGATCAGTGCCTCAAGATAGCGGGGCCCTTGGTGAAACTCGTCCTGTGTTTATAATAAATCGTGCGGAATTAATAACGTAGTTCTGGTAACATTATAAATATAAATAAATATCACTACAAGTTACACAAATTGAATCTAACCCCAAAGTAAGCAAATTATATGCTTGTGTTATGTGTGTTAGTCAACAATTCTAATAAGTACATAGAAATACTTAAATAGATACCAGAATAAATTTATTTCTGTGCAATCAGTGGTTCTCAAACTTTTATAGTGGAATAATAGGAAACCTCCATTTAGGTGTTATAATTATTGTACTCAACGAAAAATTAAAATACTTATGTACCTCTCAAATGGCTAATATATCAGTCTGTCTGTGCATCCGTAAATAAATCGGATATGAGACATAAAGCCTCTTTATTCTCAAAATGTTAGGACTACGTAGTCGTACGTAGTACGTAGTTATGGTAGTTAGGGTTAAACCTAATCATATTTTAAAATTATGTTCAAATGTTAAAACATGTGTCATAAATCTAAATAATAAATTTTTATAATTTTGAAAATATTTGCACACCACAATGTGGTAGAATATGTTGGTATTAACAAATATCTTTTGTAACAACTTCTAACATACATACTCAGCAAATAAATAAATTTCATTTTCATTTTTCAAACCTGTTAGCTGGTAGATAGTAGGTATTCGGTGTGTTACGAGTTTTAATACAAAAGTAAATAAAAAAGTGTGTGTGTGTCAGCTACGACACACGATTGGAGTTTACTCCTTACGACCGATAATTATGATATATATCAAATAGAAAATAAATGCTACTATATGCTAGCGATGTGGGACTACGAATAATACTAATACTAATTATTCGACTACGCAAACCATTCGAATAAGTCGACTGCGTTTTAAATTATTCGACTAATGTCAATGTCATACGTAACTCGACGGTGGCGGAGCCGAATGACGAACCGCTCGGGGCGACTCGTCTTTTGTTCGGGCTAGATCGTCAGTCCTGAAGAAAAAAAAATACTGAAGGACTGAAGCGGTACGACTTACATATGTTTGTCTCTTTCTACGTAACGCCTCAACTTTTCGTGTTACACTTGATTTTACTCCTCATAAAATTTCCGAACCAGGCCTTATAACTCAAATCGTCTCTTAAGGAGTAAACTCCAAAAATGGGACATTCAGTCAAATATCTCTACTGTGAATGCTACAATAGAATTCTTCATTATAGTCCTGCTAGAGTATTGCCACTTGATGTTGCGAGATACTGAACAAGCTTTACCGATAATAAGAAACAATCATAACCAATAGACGCCGTAGATGATGCTAGTTAGTTGTAATATTATAGCCCGGACCTTAGGCCACTTTTGCGAGTCAATCAGCTACCCTATATATCACGGAATACGAACTAAACAATGTCAAAAAGTGGAGCTAGGAAAGGCCAGTTGCTTCTCATCGCCTAACACCAGCTGGTTATAACTGACTGCACTAGTGCGACAGAAACAAATTACTAAAGTACTACAAGCTGGCGAAGGCGTCGCAACATCCGAACGGCGACAAGATCTCATTATTTCTAGATATAAATCAAGAACGAGATCAATACCTGTGAAAATGCTTTAAGAATACATTTTTTTTGTTACTAAATAACTTATATTTAGGTGTTATCTTACACAAAATGCAAAACTTTACTCTTTCATGGAAAATTATGTGTTCAGTTAAGATTGTTGATAGAACACCCTTTACCCGGGATCAGTATTTTTTCCAAAATAATATCCTTGGGCAAACTATTTCGCTATGTGCGCCTCTATCGGCCATAATTAATAGCCTATTTACACAAAGAGATTAATATATTGTCTTTCCTGTACATAAAGATAGGCCTTCTACAAATTTGTTACTCGGATATTTAATTAGTTATTAGGATAGTTAATTATTGAAAAATAAATTTAGGTTATTAATAATGACAGTAAGATAGCGTTGCAACGCCCTCTCAAGAAATGGCGCACAGTTTGGGAATCACTGGGTGAAGAGTCAAGTACCTAGTTGTAAGTAGCTGTAGTAGTATCATGGCCTCGTAAACACAGATAAAAACGTTCTCATTGTAGACTAGAAGTCATAACAATTTGCACCAAACTTTTAAAATAAGTAACTTATATTTGCAATGTATTTCACATAATATTTTGCTAATTTACTTTTTTAATTTAATTTTTAAATGAAGCTACCATTAAAACGTAATGTTGTTTATACAGATTAGATTGTGTTTGAAGTAATTATTTAATCGTAAAATTCTTACTTTCTCTGTTATTTTTTCGCACTTGGTTGACCATACTCTTTTCTTGTTATTTCATAAAAATAATTTGATGTGAATTTTTATTAGCTTAAAACTTTGTTAGCTATATAAAAGTTTCATATAATATGATTTTCATAATATGATTTATTTAGGATGTTATTTGTATAGATATGTTCTAGTAAGTAGTAGTCTCAAAAACATTTTGCCTGTAATAAATGCTTTTAAATTTTTGGTTACATTACATGTTTGGTTAAAAAGGCTTTTCAAGTTTTGGTTACATATGTTACATATGTTTTATTTATTTTTCATAATATGTTTTATTTAGGATGTTATTTGTATAGATATATTCGCTAGTAAGTAGTAGTCTCAGAAACATTTTGCCTGTAAAAAATAAGCACGCAAATAATTCTTTACTTAGTTGTTGCTCAATAAAAACCTACAGGGGATCTTACTGGTTTATAAACAAAGCTTAACGGATTTTAGTGAAGAATATTTTAATTAAGGTTTAGATTAGACCATTGTAATATAATTGGTCTAATAGGCATAGTCTACTTTCAATTACGATATCACATGTTCCTGCGCGATACCTACAATACTTAAATATGCCGGCAAAGCTACGGCCAACTATTACTTTAAAATCTTATACAGACAGCTTTAAAAATATAATATAAACTGAACATATAACTAATTACGGGAAGAAACAAAATGTTGATTATTAGGAACATGCGTGTATGTCCTAAACATGCTGCAATTTTTTGCGAGAAATGCTATATAAAACTTTTTCTCTGAACCTAAAACTCGGATGATATAAAAACCTTGCAAGTAGCAGCACATCGATCATTTAAAAAAAATACTGTTTCTAATGACCTTTACCGTCAAAAGGTCGTCGTCAAGCACACGGCTCCCCTAATATTAAGAGACAACCTTGGCTTATAGACACCACAGATTTTATAGGTGCTGCGTCGCAGGTTTGTCCCAGTATTGTGCATGTATCCCATTTGAGTTCTATCGAGTCATCCAAATTCACTTTGATCATGTAATATCAGACATGAGTACAGCCTAATACTAATCTCTATAGAAGTAGTTGTTCATTAAAAAGTATTTTAGAGTTTACAAAAAAACATGAAATGAGAAACCGACCAAGTTACATTCAAATTGTTTAAATAGAAATCCTGTCCAAATTACATAAAACGAGATGTTTTTAGACAATAAGTTTTGACAGACGAATGCTTCCATAATTTAACTGTTTAACAGTTACGAAATTAAGAATTATCATTCTACTTTCTCTCATTATGTGGTAAAAGGCTCATGAGAATATCTTACAGTACAGACACATTATATACATATGAGTCACTAACCTTGTTTGTTCCGTCGTTGGTTTCTTTCCACGCCATCGTATCAAACAGTCGAATGTGCCTTTTCGAAAAGGGGGCTTCAAAAGTTTCAACTTTTTCCTAAAATCCAATGTCCGACTAGATTCTACAGATTTACTACTGAGGATATCAGGTTCCGAACTTCCTTTTTTTAAATCACTAACACTTAAATATTTTGTACACTTATCAAAATCAATCACTGACACAGAATCATCCAATGGGCATGTTTTTCTTTGAGATAATGGGGTGGATGTGGCAAAGTCTTTTTGTCTGATAACCACACCACTATCTTCAAATTTGGGGTTTAGAGAGATATCCTCACTGATACTGTGAAGCTTCCGCCGAGGTGTTGGGACTGGTTTCGCATTTAGTATGCTGCTTTCTTCGAAATTTTTGCTCTTCATTATATGTCCGAAATCCACAAACGCTGTTAAATCTTCACAACTTTTTGCTGTGTACTTGGATAAAACATGCTTTTGGAGCAGCTGTTCTTTACTTGGCTCTGGACTTACGTCCATGACACCAATATTAAGGAGGTTATCTTCGCTTTTTGATACTTTTAGATTATTGCGTAACTTTTTCTGCCTGGTCGGGCGTACAGGTGGTTCTTCTCTCCTTGAATGCAGTATGAATCGGTGTTCGTCTGGCCTCTTGACGGGTTTGGAGTACTTTGCGATAATTCTATTTATTTCAGCGCTGTTCTTGCGTCTGTTTGTGTGACGCTTGAAGTTGACTGGCTGCTGATAAGACTCGGCCACACTTGCGCCTGAGACCCGCGCTGACCTTTCCCTCCATTCCGCTATTTTATTTTCGACTAGTCTTTGTAATTCGAGTCCCCGCATTATAGGACCTAGTTCTGGCATTGTGTTTGATTTTTTATCTTATTAAATTAGCTCTCTATTTTCTTTGGGGTCACTATTTCTGGTTAGTGTGTTATCACTGTAAACAAAAGAAATGTAAGTTGAAACAACTGCGTCCATACTAAGATAAATATGTCTGTCTGTTGTTCTTTGACGGTTGAACCGCTGAACCGGGTTTGATGAAATTGTATATGTAGAATGACTACAGATCCGACTTTGAACATAGGGTATTTTTTTTTCAAAAATCGATCCCCAAAGGGCTATAATAGGAGATGAAAGTTTGTATGAAATTCGAAACTATTCTAAGACGAGGTCAAACAGCTAGTATACCTATGTACAGGGTAACATTTAAAGTACCAGACAAATTATGAGAAACCGTTCGGAATCGATAAACTTTCGATCTATGAAAAAACTAAAATTAAAAATCAAGTTACAATTTTTATCCGACGCAAATTCAAAATGCGTGGATATAATGTGAACAAAGCATAAAACTGGTACCCACTACTGCAGTCGCAGTCGCAGGCTGGTGACGTCATGCGTCGTACTAGGTACTATGTAGTGTGACAACAAGTGAAACATTTTTGCTTACTATTTAAATGAATGTTACAATTTGGGAATAAAATTTAAAATGCATTACCATTTAATATGCCTATACCCCCAACAAAATTTGGCCCGTCCTTTCAAAGTTACCCTCTAAATTATCCGATTCTACTTATATAGCCTCTGTGGTCTAGCTGTCTGGCGTTGGACTTGACTTCTTAGGGTCCAGTGTGCGATCGTTGGGTCGGTCAACACAAAGAAAATGTGGTTTTAAAATTTTCTAATAAAATCAATGCTGCCCGGGATTAGCTAGCTATGTTCCCGGTTGGCAATAGGTTTACCACCTGTCACATTGTGGAACTTACAGCAGCACTCAGAATAAAATTGGGCCGGTCCTTTCAAAGTTACCCTGTATAATAAATATTGCATTAGTACTATCAAAAACAATTTACTAATCTCTGGTACTATCAAACGAGCAATTCAAGTATAAATAAATTATAGACAAGTATAAATAAATGATAGACAAACCTTGGATTCGATGTTTGTCTAACACATGATTAATTTGACAGTGACTGATGTTAGTACCACAGGATGCAGAGGGCGTCGCTCTTACTTTAGACACCGGATAATATGTTAGGACGGCCATTCTTCCGAGAATGTATGCACAATAATCTAGTGTGGCAACTTCACAATTATTAGTATGAACTATCAAACGCTACCTGTATTGTGCGTATTCCTATTTCGTAATATCAGGAAATTTGTCTGCTAAATATCTATTCAATACCATAAAAAAGAGATATATAAAACACAATAAATAATGGGATGTAACCTGGAGCCTCAAAACCAAGTTGACAACCATTAAATCTATTTATTATTATTGCGACGCTCAGTGTAATATGGGCTTTTACTATGCAGATGACGCTACCTGTATTGCGCTTATTCCTATTTTCTAATATCAGGAAATTTGTCTGCTTGATTGCTATTCAATACCATAAAAAAGAGATGGATAAGACACAATCAATAATGAGATGAAACCTGAAGCCTCAAAACCAAGTTGACAACCATTAAGTCTTTTTGTTATTCTAGCGACACATAGTCTAATATAAGTTTTTACTGAGCGTTTTAAATTTCATTTTTGCTTGCAAATATAACTAATGCTTAACACGCTTGTTAATCGCTCAGAGTTTTAAGAGCTTTTAGATGACGTTTTAATTTTGCTTGCGTTTTATAAAACTAATCTTACGCCCGTTAGTGCCATTACTTATTATATTGTAGTACTGCAGTGCCTGAAATATCTGACCTCCTCAGAGTAAAGTATTGTAAACTGGTTAGATATCTCGGTTGCTTGGAGGAGGACGATTTGGAGGATTACTCTTGAATATCGATTTCATGCCAATTGGAATCGGATATGTCATACATGTACTAGCGGATTATTAACATTTAGTTCCAAAAAAATCATCGAATCTGATAACATAATTTAATGTTTATTATTAACTAAAAGTTAATAATTCGGTATTACTGTATGCCAGAGTACCTACAATGACATACGCGATTCCAGTTTTAATTTGCATGAAATAAAGATTCAAGGACAGATTCAAAAAACTGTACTAAAGTATCTTCACTGATTGTGAATTTATTGTCAACAGGGCACTTATCCAATGCCGATTAACGTTGATTTTTTTAGGAAATTGAAAAAACACATTTTGAGTGTCCCGGGAATCGAAACCGAGACCTCATGTAGTTAAACTTAACCCCGGACTATTGACCATAACCGCAAATTAAACTAAGTAAACTCTACTGGAAGTATCTAGGATACCAAATTAAAATACCCACGCTTTAAATAATTCTTATTAAATTAAATTTTATGTCGGACTAGCTGTTGCCCACGACGTTGCCCACGTGGTTGATGGTCCCACAGGAACATTTTTCGGGATAAAAACTATCCTGTGTGTTAATTCTAGTTACCTTCTATACGTGTGCCAAATTTCATGAAAATCGGTTAAGCAATTTTTGCGTGAAGGTGTAACAAATAAACAAACAAACTTTCCTATTTATGGTAGGTATTGGTGAGATTCTTGCGTCACACTACAGCCAAATATTTCCAGTTGCGTCACGCACCTTTCGCGGTTACTATTCTATAAATATTTTTTTACTTGGAGTGTGGTTAAACATTTGGCGCCAGACTAAAGATGACGATGATTAATCATAGTGTTGATAAACGTACACTGTATATTTAATATTTTTATTATTTTTTAGGGTTCCGTACCACGACTGGAGAACAGAACCCTTACAGGATCACTTTGTTGTCCGACCGTCAGTGTGTAAAGACCCTTTTTCTCAAAAGCGCACCGAGGTATTAAGATCAAATATATCAAATACTTAAACTGTCCCTTAGAGCTGTGAAAAAATCAATTTGAAGTTTATTGGTCGTTGAGTGTTGTGCAGAAACTTCGCCATAAAGACAATGCCACTATTATGTTCCAATCCGAAAGGTAGGATAATAGCCTTGCACTTTTGTAAACTTGCACAACCGCATTTTTGAGACGGAAACGAAACCATAACATCTATGGTGTATAGGCCCAGATTGTCTCCTAACATCAGGACAGCCATGAAAAATGTATATCTGTTTTGAGTGTAGAGCAACATGTGTTGCCGGAAAGCCTATGCTGTAAGCTCTTTACCACCTTAGTGTCTATAGGAAACAGGATCTCTGGTGCAGGAGTCATTGGGATCAAGAGTCGTAACTCTACCCTGACCAAGAGTCTAGGTAAGTCGATCAAACTAGTCACTTCAGACCTGTAGGGCTACTCTCGACGCTCGATTCATGCATTATTGGAAATTGGAATCGAATATGTCATTTTAGGTACTCCTGAACACAATTCTGGCGAATTATTGACATTTAATTAATAGTAAATTATTTTATCCTATTCGTTGAATTTATTTGTAACTAAATGTTAATAATCCCCTTATACCTACTGTGTTCAAAAGTACCTAAAGTGACATTTACGATTCCAATTTCCAATTCGCATGATATCGAGATTCAAGAGTAACCCTACAGGCTTTCAAAGTTTCAGCCCCAGTTTGAAGTTGATTTTGCAAAAAAATACGTAGGGCCTACGTTTGAACTTAGGTTGTCAAATATTGGTAGTGATTCTGCTGTTCACAACTAAACTTATTTTAAACGCATGCTATCTTTTTCAAATAAAAAAAAAACAAAACAAAGAAAGATGAAAGAGTTTAAACATGT
The DNA here is from genome assembly GCA_002245475.1 of Calephelis virginiensis. NCBI lineage: Eukaryota > Metazoa > Arthropoda > Insecta > Lepidoptera > Riodinidae > Calephelis > Calephelis virginiensis. The sequence goes on from NJDC01002462.1 coordinate 67,567, forward strand.
CAGATTAGTCCGAACTTGTCAAATCGTTACGTTTTTAATAAACGTTTACTGAGTGTTAGATTAAACGTCTGTAGAAATGTCATGTACAGACTAATCTAACAGCACTAAAGGTGTTTTGTCTCTTGCTATTACTTTCGTAGAAAGAAGATAGCGATAACTTAAAATTAGTTTAGTGAGAGTGCAACAAAATTACCATCAATATTATAAATTTTCTTAAAAATTTGTGCAGCAATTTAGCCGTGAACGTGTAACATACAGACAGACTTTCGTATTTATTAGTACTGGTGGTCGCCCATGGGTCGAAATTCGACCATAATAAATTTTAATATCTTGTTGATAAGAACGCCATCTCCATTTCTCAAGACCAACTACTTTGTTTCCAAACTTTTTAGTGCGCCATCTGTGATCTTTTATCGTTATCATCAATATATTTGTTTGTGTGTGTCAAATGCATGGTAGTTTGGGTAATGTTTTATTCATTGATTTAATGTCCTTAATAAACATTATTATTAAAAAATATTAGCGTTCTGCACTTCTCCTACACATAAACTATAAGTGTGCCAAATTTTATGCTCCAAAAGGGGTCCAAAGTTTTGGCATCTCGTATTAATATAGAGTCAACCATACAGTTTAGTAATACCAAAGATAATATATAGAATTATATATAAAATACTAGTTGCCTGTTCCGGCTTCGCTCGGATGTTATTTTTTCTGATCAGAAATTGAGATGTAAGCTATCCTATCTTTCAAGTTGGATCAAATTGCACACGGTGTGCAAATTTCATTGAAATCGGTTAAGTAGTTTAGGAGTCCATCGCGGACAAACAACGTGACACGTAATTTATATATATTAAGATAGTAATATAATTATATTTACTAATCTCTGGTAATACGCATTACGCAGCCATCTACGGAGTAACTTTATCTAAATTTACTTTTCCGTTTATTAACTTGAAACCTTCACTGTAAAGGATGTTGCAACGATTTCTATGTACTTACTACCTACCTACGACTGCCGAACGTCTTACCGCAATCACTTATTTACCGGTATCCGACTCCACCCTATTAAATTATTAATTCTTCAATGTTTTTTTTATGACAACAAGCAGACAGATTTCCTGATGGTAAGAAATTCACGCCGTCTAGAGACACCAAAGGTGGAAATGGTGCGTTGTCAACCTGAGGCCGGGATGTTAGGCCTCGAGCAAAAGTAAGTTTACCGGCTACCTTACCCTCCGAACCGGAACACGTC
>NJDC01002462.1:75114-126165 GCA_002245475.1 Calephelis virginiensis
TGCACATATTTCTTGTGTTAGTGTGTTTGTCACTGAACTCCTTCTAAGCGATTGGAGCGATTTTTATGAATTTTTTTGTGTGTGTTAAAGGGGATTCGAGAGATTAGATTCACAATTTGGTCCACTGGAAAATGATTTTTTGTATTTATAAGTTGTTGATTTTGGAATGTTCAATTTTTTTTATTTATAAGTTATCGCCTGTGTGGTCTAGCGGTCCGGGTGTTGGACTTGACTGCATGAGGTCCCGGGTTGGAATCCGGGGTCGGCCAACAAAAAGAAAATTGGATTTTTCCAATTTTCTAATAAAAAAATGTTGGTCGGGATTGGAAATATGGCCGGTAGGCGATAGGCTTACCACCTATCACATTGTGGGACTTAGTGTCTTCGGCTAGTCGTGGGTGCCTTGGTTGTACCTCTGCCTACCTCTTCGGGGATATGGGCGTGAAAGATACTTTTATTTATAAGTTGTCGTTGATTTAGAATACATTGTTATTTAATACAAGTAACAGGAGATTGACTTTTATTAATAACCTATCTAAGATAAGAGATCATGCTATTTTAGATTGGTTTCCATGTAATTGCTGTAATTTTTGAAAAATTAACTAAAATTTCTCAGCAACAAAACTAGAAGACCTATCTTTCTCCGTAAATAGGTTATTAATATTAATTTATTTATATTAATCTGGACGAAAGCAACGTTTAAAGTGTAAGCTTTTAAACACCTACAAATCTAATTTTGGTGTTTCGGTTGGTTGCGTATGTAGGACCAACTTCAAAACTAGTACTCCAATCCATTGTTCTATTCAATTTAGATAAAAAGGGGTATTCGTTGTGTAAGTACAAACATACCAACAGTAATACATTCACTGAATCTATTTATTAATACGTGAAGCCAAAACTTTGGACCCCTTTTTACGAAAGGAGTATGAAATTTGGCACACTTATAGTTCATGTATAGGAGAAGTGCAGAACGCTAATATTTTTCAATAATAATGCTTATAAGGACATTAAATCAATAAATAAAACGTTTGCACACACACACTACCATGCATTTGACACACAAACAAATATATTGATATTGACGATAAAAGATCACAGATGGCGCACTAACTGTTCAGGAAACAAAGTAATTGGTCTTGAAAAATGAAGATGGCGTTCTTATCAACAGGAAATTAAAATTTGGATATTAAAATGGTCCACCACCACTAGTTAAGTATAAATCATCAAGTTTTTCTTAAAAAATGTGTAATTTCATTTTTTTTAATAAAAGCAACGTTGCCTGGGATTGGATACGTGCCCGGTTGGCGATAGGCTTGCCACCTATCACTTAGTGTCTTCGGCTAATTGTGGGTGCCCTGGTTGTGCCTACCTCTTCGAAGATATGAGCGTGAAGATACATTTTCTTATTTTAGACGGCAATTAAGCAAACAGCTCTCCAGATGGTTAGAAATAACTGTCGCTTATAAACACGATAGATGTTATAGTTTAGCGTGAATGCCTAGCGACACCGACCAAACTTGAAACTCGGGTTCGATTCCCGCTGAAGGCAAACATTTGTCTAATGAACATAGATGTCTGTATGTATAAGTATGGATGCTTAGTAATTTTATACTTCTATATAAGTATTTCATATGTTTAAATGAAGAAACGCTTGTATTTACTGTTTTACGTATCACTTATAATTTATTATTTTATAAATAGCCTACCGGTTTCGCTTATAACAGCATCATCAGGGCTGGAACTTAAACTACTAAACAATATTTTTGATTTATAAACATACATTCAATTTATAGTGGGCAGATACAAAAAACTTTAATACTTTATACAATGGAGTTGCTAGCGTTAGACTCTTTTCCCACTGAATTGGGAAATTCATCCCATATTTATTATTTATTCCATTACCACGCTGTGATTGGCTCATTATTTTTTAAGGTAATAATAACTACTAACCACGTAACACACATAAAAAAAATCGAGGAACTCCTTCTTTTTAAAGTATTTGCTGTATAGAAAATACTCGTAAACATATCAATGTTAATACATTCAAAGAAATCTCTAGTACAGATCGTCATTATATGTAATAATGTAATCGATTATTCATTTCCTGACACCTGTTACTTTGTTATTGTCATAATTTCAATTCCTACAAAACACGTAGGTAGATATTTCCATTCCATATAAAATCACTTTAATAGAACATTTTTGTTTATTATTTCACGTGTTGGTCCGGGCTTCTTTGCAGAATAGACCATCTGACATCCCGCCAGGCAGCTCGTAAAAGGCGAGTATAGGCTTACCGTCGCTAGCATCGTGACATCTGACTAGGTGGTAGAGTTTTGCAGCGACTCCCCTGGATTAGTACCACCGCCTTACCTATTTCATGCCGCCATAACGTCAGTGCTTGCCATTGCCGTGTTTCGGTTCGGAGGAAAAAGGAGGATAAAGTAGCCAGTAAACTTACTTTTGCTCGAGGCCTTACCCCCCGGCCTCAGGTTGGCAACGCACCATTACCACTTTTAATGATGGCGTGAATTTCTTTCCATCGGGAAATCTGTCTGCTTGTTTGTCTTCCAATATCATATTCCTCGGCGCCAATCTTAAATATTGCTGTTCGCTAAAACTCGAGAGCGGCTTAACCGATTTAGATAATTTGGTTTTTAAATTTTTTGTGCAAGTCCAGGTAAGGTTTTCAAGGTAGGAATAACGCTAAAATGCGAGGAAACTAGGAGAAACATTTAAATTTTTCCCATACAAACAGAGCGGGTGGAACAATGTTCGTTTTCTTTTCTTCTTTCTTTAGGTTTTGGCCTTCGCGTTAGTATTTAGCCATTAGTCAAGTAGAAATTTGCATCAAATTTTATATCCATTTCAATTAGGTAATTTTAATTAGTCAGGTCATGTCAGGCTCTTGGGTAAAGCGGTGGCCTGTTTACTCAAGCTCATGTAATGAGATTTGGCGGCAACGAGGAAATACACGATACGCTAATTTCTTCATGATTATTTCATCTGTGCGCTTTCACCGAACAAAATTGTACAAAATGCCACCAAAATTGACTAATTTCACTCAATATCAACACGAAATTCAATAATTATGAAAAAACTTCGACCATCTTTTCTCTCGATGGCACCAAAACTCAATGTTCGTTTTAAGAGCTAGTTTTAAAAAAAACTCGAATTTAAAATTGGTTCAGAAATTATTGAAAAATCTAAAATAGGAATCATGTTCGACTCCTTACTATTACCCTTCTCCTTATTTCAAAGTCAATTAAAACAACGTTGCCCGGAAAGTGTCCGGTTGGTGATAGGCTTCTCACATATCACATTGTATTACTTAGTACCTTGCGCTAATAATGGCTGCTTTGGGTGTAGGTATCTCCGCCTACGTCTTCGGGGATATGGGTGTAAAGATACTTTTTGCACTTGCGAGAGTCTCAGGCAGCTGGTTTGAGTATATTCAAACACACGTTGATTAATTAAAGGTGTAGACAGAGGTCGGTACGCCCGAAACAGCTCATTATGTTACACCTTGACTTCAAATAGGTAATCTTCATTAAAATAACTACGTGTTTTATTATCTACTAGCTGTCCCGGCGGATTTCGTTCTACCCGTTCAGTTCGTAAGGAAAAAAAATGAATTTCCCTGCAGTTTTCCCGGTTTTTCTCTTCATAAGAACCTTCTTCTGACAATAACTAACACAACAAAATAAGAATTAACCAAATCGGTCCATTTGTTCAGAAGTTATGCGCTTACCATTTTTATATTATATACACAATTTTAGCGATTCATTTTTATATTATAGATTAATTTATAGTACAGCCAAAGAAAACAATAACTAAATCTTACAAAGATATTTTTAATAATGATGTTTGTAACTTTTACATTTTTCCATATTTATTTTTTTACATCTTTAATTATTTTATTTATGTTTTATTCGTTCTAAGTTTAATAGTTTTTTGTACAAGATGCCTACCATTTTTTTTTTTTTTTTGGTTGACTGGAAGAAAACATTAGTTAGAAATAAGCTTGCCTTTTGGACATATTTACTTCTCGTGTGTTTTTTGTACATTTTTGCTTTTTGTGTGCAATACAGTATTAAATAAATAAATACAAAAGTTATTTTAATGTCCTAAGCCAAAAAAATGATTTGTTTAGGTATTTTGTTTAAAAATACTTGAGCCAGTAAAGTCCCAAAAACTCACTTAGCCGTAGCGTAGGTTTCTCGTAAACATATTAGGTAACATTTTTACCATAACAACAATCTCAGCCTAGTGTGGATCCAGAATATAACATTATGTAAACATAACTAAGTATCTGTTGAAAAAATGTTTTAGCTTATTTTCATTTTATTTTTATTCTTATTTTTCGGATGGTCCTTATTATTCCAGTATAAACTTCCAGATGATTTTCAGATTTCTTTACTATTTAGGAATCCATTTTAGGTACTCGTGTAAATATTTAGTAAGTATACCTAGTATACGTGGAGTCGACTCTTAAGCCAAATTTCCTTTTTTTTTAAATGGTGCGAACAAACAATCTGATGTAGGCTGGGAAGCCATGAGTAAATTTATCGGCTACCCTTCTATTGAAACCGGCACATGATAGGGACGAGCACTGACATGATGGTGATTGATAACATAAAAATGTAAGTCTACTACTACTTACTAATCCAAGTTATACGTTGCTTTAACACCAGGACTCGACTACCTAATCTGACTAATTGTCCTGGTTGAATAATTCCGCAAATTTTAATTACTATTTTATTTCATTGGCAGACGATGGTGTAATTGCATCCCTAGGTCTAATAAAACAGAATAGCATATGTAATTAGGTTATTATCCAGGATATTTTAAGATTACGGTTAGAGAGTTGAGACTGATACAAATTAAAAAAAAACAAGTCGCACGAAGAGCTAGGCAGTCGATATAGGTACCTATAGGATAAACTCAAGAAGAAACCGCTTCTACCACATCTACCTATTATCCAACATGAACATAATTTTGGTTTTAACTTCGACCCCGGGCTCTTAATTTTTAAGTTTTACCGCTAGAAGATGTCTCTAGTAACGTCCATAAAAAAGTTCATATTATAAGTTCATATGTACCATTTTCTGTAATTTTAGAACTACAAAACTAACTTTTACTAAAACTAAAAACTTAATACTTTAACTGACTTGTTTAGATCTAAAAAGAAAAGAAAGACTTTAAAATATGACAGCTAATATCATAGTTAGACTTTTACCTTTCTCTATATATGTGACCCTTAAATAAAAGTGGTAAAAAATAATCTACATCCTAAGCTAATCCTAAATTTCAGAGATACCTAGGTATAAGCAGCCGGAATATAAAAACACAGATACACAAAATTTCCAAAATAATTTAACGCCCATTTCAGTCACATAAACCAATTTTTCCCAGAAAATATATCACCATTGTATAGTACGTAGGTACCTACTTATTATACAGTTTTATTAGGTACCAACTAACTGTTCCCGCGAACTTCGTTTCACCCGTTCAGTTTGTATGGGAAAATTAAAATGTTGTTTTTCCTAGTTTGCTCACCATCGAACAGGATAAAAGTATTCTATGTCCTTCTCCTGGTTCGAAGCAACCTCCCCATCAATTTTCAGCCAAATCAGTTCAGCCGTTCTTAAGTTTTAAATAGTGCAATTAACAACACTTTCTTTTATATACCTATATAGATATAATTGCTTTTAGTAGAAAAATAACAAGTAAATTTCGTCAGCATACGTTTCATGAAAATACGGATTTTTGAAGAGAAAGTAATTAAAGTAAATATTTCATACCTACATGTTTTCTTATACCTACTTAAACCTACATACAAATAGTTATAAAATCATCATTATCCTAGCATTATTTCCATTTTTTTGTAACAGCGTGAGAACATGGAAAGGCTTTTATGGTAAACAAATAGAAATACCTACCTATATATAAAAAACCGGAAATGGCACCATTACGTAACATCAACTAATTACCATTTAAAAATAAAAGATAAATAAGTACTTACTAATTTAAAATATCTTCAGCATTATCACAAATAATAATGCTAAGATCCATAAACACTAGCACATCACTAGCATAAGGTTATATACACACAGCATTTAGTTAGGTCTCGCACACACGATTTCTAACTCGCGATGACACGTGCAACGGACCCACGTGCAGATTCCACAATGAGCTACCACTTACCACGCGTTCCAGGCGAATGCTCCTGCACTTGACTCATACATAGACCAGCCCATTCCAACAATACAAAAGGCTAACTGGAGCATCTAAAACCAAACAAAATATACTTGTACAGGAGATAATTTATTCAAATGAAAGTGTATGATTTAAAGCCCTCAAACAACGTCCAAAATAGTTTCCGAAATCGTTTTATTCTTTTAGTTGACCGCTCTTTGGTCGATTGACTACGTACACGCCTAAGCTCTCAGACTAACCCCGAGGTTCAGGTCTGCACGGGTCTGGGTGTTTATTAAATTTATACTGGTATCTATTTAAGTATTTCAATGTACTAGTGGTCCCCCATTGGTCGAAATTCGACCATAATAAATTTTAATATTTTTAATAATAACGCCATCTTGATTTATCAAGACCAACTGCTTTGTTACTAAACTTTATGATACATGTAGTTAGTGCGCCATCTGTGATCTTTTAATGTTATCATCAATATATTCATTCGTGTGTCAAATGCAAGGTAGTATGTGTAACGTTTTATTTTTGATTTATTGCACTTTATAAGCATTGTTATTGAAAAATATTAGCGTTCTGCACTTCTCCTATACATAACCTATAAGTGTGCCAAATTTTATGCTCCTGCGTCCGCGCAATTTACGTAAAAAGGGGTCCAAAGTTTTGGCATCACGTATTAATATAATATACATTAGAATCGTTGACTAACACCCGTAACACAAGTATATAATTGTGTAACTTATTCAGGGATATTTATTATTATTTATTACTATCTATCCTACTCTCATGCATTTTCTGACATAACTAAGTGGAGTCAGATCAATTTGTGTTATTTGTCAAGCGATATTAATTTTATACAAAGAATATTAACTACAACAAAGCGTATTTGAAGGGAGTTTAGAGTAAATACTAGGAGTTTAGAGTAAATTCTAATAAACCCAAACCAAAAGTTACAAAATTGTTAAATATTTATTAAATGATTACGTATTCGAACATAGTACATTTGTATAAATTTAGCTGTCTTATTAATATACTAAAGTACTCGAAGATTTTTTCATTTATTCAATCGTGATTTATAGTCATTGTTACTATGTGATAGACTATACTATCAACCTAACTTTACTCTACCTTAGTCTTTGCTTATTAATAAGACAGTTGATTTAACTTTCAGCTGAGTGACCTCTGTAGTCCAGTGGTCCAGTGTAAGCGTTCACTTGAGATCCTGGATAGAATTCCCAAGTCAGGCAGTTACCCTTTAGACCGGAACACGTCAGTGCCAAGCACTGCACTGCTTGTTTGCAATCCAATATCATAAAAAAGTGTCTTCACGCCCATATCCCCGAAGAGGTAGGCAGAGGCACAACCAGGGCACCCACGACTAGCCGAAGACACTTTGTCCCAAAATGTGATAGGTGGCAAGACTATTGCCAACCGGGCACATATCCAATCCCAAGCAACATTTTTTTTTATTAGAAAATTGGAAAAACCAATTTTTCTGTTTGTTGCCCGGACCGGGTTTTGAACCAAGCAATCAAGTGTAACACCTGAACCGCTAGACCACCGAGGCGATAAAAAATAATAAAAACTCTTTCCTAACTTTTTGCGGTCGGTTCAAAACACCCTACATGTTGCTCCTTAGCACATACAAACTACGAAAACACGGCCACTGCAGTCACTCTAAAATAAATTTTATTTAAAACTAGCAGTCCACTCCTGATTCGCACGGAGGGACAAACTATACATATACCTACCTCTTGTTATATTATAAAGATCTAAACATACATAGGGACAGTAGTAGCAGTAATTGACAGCGAAACTACGCAACGGATTTTGATGCGGTGTCTTCACTAAATAGAGTAATGCAAGAAGGTATGTGTATAACAGAAGTTTGTCAACCCGTGAGATGCTGGGAGTTTAAAAAAAAATTACAACAAAGTCCGCACTATTCTAACACTAATGACGTAACACAGCTAAAAAGCAAAATTCAACTTGTTCCATTTCCGTAACAAGCTACTAATAGCTAGTGACTGACCAAATGTTTCGGTTTCGGTCATAAAATTTAAAAAATGGCCGAAGCTTTCGGCAGGGCCAAAACTCCTATATTCGTGAATGCTTGTGAGTTGTAGGGAATTTCGTCGCTAAGTGGTACACGCCTAGGTATTTATCTTATTAATAACATCATATTGCAAACTATATAAAAAATTTAATTAATATAAATTACCTCCGTACCCAATTATTGTCTCTTTTTTACCTTATTTTGTTAATTACTAGATACCTATTTCTATTTTAAAATAAAATTATGGGTAAACGGACACTTAATATCAGTATTAACAGATACGTATAGGTAACATTTTTTGGAAAAGTTTCGTTTTCGGCTCAAATTTCGGTCGAAGCTGAGAGCAAAGCCGAAAATTCGGTTTCGGTTTCGGCTGAAAAACCAGGTTTGATCGGATATTACTATAGTTCATGTTTGCATCGCATGGCATTACGCGAGTACGGGGCGTGACAATAGCTTCCGACAAGTTCATTGTCGTTTGTCGTGCGCCTGCGCCGATAACTGCACATTTTACGCAACTTGAGCCCTGTTTATGTCACCTAGTTTACAACAAGTAGATTGCCGGGTACGGATCCACCTTATCTTTTCCAGCCGCCATAATAAGGGTCACGTTCCGATCCGAACGATAGGGTAGTCGGTAGTATGGGTGTACCTGGCGTACGGGAATAAGGGGTTGCTGCCCTCCCCTAGAAGAGCGTTTACATAGAACTGCAACTGTCCGAATAACCGAAAACCGCTTCAACAAACTATGATAATGGTGGACAAGAGAAAGAAATTTTAAAAATATTTTCTGAACAACCAAGCAGAATATTTGTCAAGTAAAGCTATTTCTGGTTATTAACTGGTTACCAGACTCTGTTTTTTTTTATTTTAATATCATTTTTTAAAGTTTTTTAATTAATTAAACTATATTACTTAAGTTGCTCATGTTTAGGGTTAGGTAAGATTTCTAGTTGATTTTTTTTTGTTAATGATGTGTAGTAAATTTTATTCCGTCAATAAATGTTTTCTTTCTGTCTTTCTTCAATGTTATTAAGTATGTTTTGTTTTAAATGTACTCACCTTTTATGTTATAAAAACCATGATTAAAACATTATAGTCCCTGATTTTGTTTTGCCTACCCCCTTCTGTACAAAATCTACGGCTACGCCTATGATCGATAGACTTGCACAATATCAGGAGTGTTAACTCCGGCCACAGCTATAAGATCTATGGTCTAAGTCTGTGGTTGTCTCTTACCATCAAAAAAGCCGTATAATTACCCGTTGTCTTCCCAAAAAGAATACAAAAAACGCTCATATATTTAGCAGTCTTTCTTGTCAGGCAAGGTTCGCTCCTAAGCCATAATACCGCCTTTGTGTAGTTATTGTCACAATGTTAGTTACCGTAATCCTCCGAAACGGCTTGACCGATTCTCATGAAATTTTGTAAGCATATTGAGTAGGTCTGAGAAACGGCCAACATCTATTTTTCATACCCTTTAGTGTTAAGGGTGACTCATTCCAATTTTTTATAGCAGAACAAAGTCTGCCGGGACAGCTAGTATATATTATAAAAGAAAGTGGTGTTAGTTACACTGTTTATACCTCAAGAACGGCTGAACGGATTTAGCTGAAAATTGGTGGCTTAGAACCGGGAGAAGGACATGTAGTACTTATTATCCTGCTCGATTGTGAGGAAACTGGGAAAAGCAACATTTTAATTTTTCCCATACAAACTGAATGGACGAAACGAAGTTTGCGGGAATAGCTAGTATTAACTATTAGGTACGCTATAAGCGAAAGTGCATAATATCTTTTTGTAAATTTTTTGGTTCATAATTAAGTGTATTCATTTATTTATTCAACTTCCATGTCCATAACACAGGAAAGTGATCCAAGGTGGAACGATCAAATCCTGTAAAAGCCGGCAGACTATGTAACCGATGTTTCCAAATAATGCCACCTTTTCACTATTTTTGTTTGTCGAACTATGCGTAACCCCCCGGCTTATAGGAACTCCTAAAATCACCTCTGTGGTCTAGTGGTCCAGCGTCGGACTTGACTTCTTGAGGTCTCGAGTTAGATCCCTGGGTCGGGCAACGAATAAAAATTAGAAATTATACATTATCAATTTTCTATTAAAAATAACATTGCCCGGCATTGGATATGTGCCCGGTTGGCGATAGGCTTGCCACCTAGCTCATTGTGGGGCTTAGTTTCTTCGGCTAGTCGTGGGTGCCTTGGTTGTGCCTCTGCCTACCTCTTCGGGAATATGGGCGTGAAGATACTCTCTTAAAATTACCAATATTATCACATCTGATTCCGCGATATCTTCTCAGCATTTCTTAAGATGGCGTCTTACCAGCTCATAATATTTTGACGGTGTTTGCACATCCGTTACCACGTAGTCTGCCGGTTTTCACAGAAATTAGCCGTCCCATCTCGGATCACCTTCCATCCAGGCTCCGGATACGCCTAATACCCTGTATTACAACCTGCCACTATCTACTACTAGCTGTCCTGGCGAAGTTTGTTCCACTCGTTCAGTTTGTATGGGAAAAATATAATATTGTTTTTTTCATTTTCCATGCAATTTTCTCTGTCTTTCTCTTCTTAAAAACCTTGTCCTGTTAATAACTAATACAATACAAAAATAATTAGCCAAATCGGTCAAGTCGTTCGAAAGTTATGCGCTTACCAACACATTTAGCGATTCATTTTTATATTATAGACTAGTTGTAACGCAGTCTGTTGGATCCAATGTGAAATATTCCAAAATCAACAACTAATTATTATTGAAAAAAATATTACAAAAACATTTTTTAGGAGACCAAATTGTGAATCTAAACCATTCTCGAATTCCCTTGAACACACACAAAAAGTTTTGTGGTCGAAATCCGTCCAGTCGTCGTCCACTCGTCCAGTCCGTCTAGAAGAAGTTTAGTGACAAATACACGAACACAAGAGAATTATATATATATGCCAAAACCTAGCTCAAACGGATGAGAATAACTGCTTTAAAAATGAGTTGCCAAATTCCATATTAATTAGAAACATTTAGTAATTGCTCAGTACCAGTAACTTGAAGTTTATAGGCTTTCGAAAGGTCGCGTCGTTTTGAATATTACATTACGTTGACGCGTAGAGTATGCATAAAATATAGCAAACACAAGTTACATTGAAATAGTTTAATCTATCACCTCTGTGGTCTATCGGTGTTGAACTTGACTCTCATGAGGACCTGGGTTCCATCCCCGGATCGGGCAACAAAAATAATGTGTTTTTGTAAATTTTTAATAAAAACAACGTTGCCTGTGAGCAGACATGTGTCCGGTTAGCAATACGCTTATCACAGTGTCGGGCTTAGTATCTTCGACTAGTCGTGAATGCCCTGGTTGTGTGTCTACCTAGACCTTCGAGGGTAAAGGAATGAAGAAACTTTTCTTTTAGTTTTATCTCATTTATCATTTCTATTCGAAACCATCAAGTGTCAATTGTCAATAGTTTATTTGTCACTTTCCGCGTTCAAACGACTAGACATCCATATCGGTTGTTTGTAATGCACGTGTGAACAATCATGCAAACGAGTTAGTTCGTGTCCCCTGTGAAAAATAGGCCATCTTCCTTCCTGCCCGCCAGATAATGAGTGACGACCCCGCCCCCTTCAAAGGTCCTTCCAGGGTCAGACAGGACTCCAGCGAAACCAATTGGACCAAGGAGGCAGCTCCTCAGTACCCCTCTCCGACCACAGGGGCGGGCAAGAGCAGTGGGCCGTTTGGCCCGCGTGGTCTGGTGGCACTGAGGCTCGATGAGAAGGAAGGTGGGCTTTTCATCTAGCCTGCTCGGTCATGACGGGATTGCAGCAGATACGGGGGTATCACCACTGGGACAGTGCCTCCGCGCAGCACTTCGGACAATGTGAACCCCTACTGAGTGGATGTCTGCGAAAGCGATCCCACATCCCTGGTACCGGGAAAAGCTGGAAGCTGTGTGGTTTTAGTGGGTAGGAATCCGACATAACCCGTCACTTCCCCCGAAAGTGGCGGGTATCCATGAGGATTTCCACACGTTAAAAAAGGTAGTGAGAGGCGAACGTGGTCTCTGCCAATAAGGTAAGTGGTCGAGTTCTCTGCAGCAACTTAAGCTCTTTACTACTAGTCTTTGGCATTATCGTTTACCGATCCGGTAGGCAGGGAAGACTTGCACAATAAGCGTAACTCTTCAGCCACAGGCTAGCAATGCGTCTATAACATCTATGGTATCTATAATCTACGGTTATCTCTAGCGTCAGAAGAGCTGTATGTTTGTACCACAGTAATATTTTGGGAAATATACCTATGTTGAAGGTGTACGTTGAAAAAGAATAGGGACAGCCTCCAAAAAATTACCGAAATTTGATAAAGGATAGATCCTTTTTTAAAAATGGAAATACTAGTAACAAAATTTCGTAACACTGGCCAAGACAAAGTGTGTTTCATAAATTGGTGGCACAAGGTCACTTCCGGTACGGGTGTCTAGAGGTCGATTACCTTTGTTTTAATTAACAGGGTTAAAGCAACGGCAAAAAATATCTAGCGCAGAAAATAATCTATATCTTAACATCTATATTTCTTGTGTTCGTATGTTTGTCACTAAACTCCTTTTAGACGACTGGACCGATTTTAATGAAATTTTTTGTGTGTTTAAAGGCATTCGAGAATGGTTTAGATTCACAATTTGGTTTTCTGGAATGTGTTTTGTAATAAGTACCTAGTTGTTGATTTTGGGATGTTTCACATTGGATCCGACAGACTGCGTTACTATCGAAGCATTAGTATCAAGCGATACAAAGTTTGTTGGGTCAGCTGGTACCTGTATAAAAACCATTTGCTGTTCGTTAGTCTCGCTAAAACTCGAGAACGGCTGAGCCGATTTGGCCACTTTTGGTTTTGAATTATTTGTTCAAGTCCAGGGAAGATTTAAAAGATAAGAAAAGGTAAAATGCGTGGAAACTAGGAAAAAGAACATTTTAATTTTTCCCCATACAAACAGACCGGGTTGATCGAAGTTCGGTCGCTAATCTATATATTAATACGTGATGCCAAAACTTTGGACCCCTTTTTACGAAAATTGCGCTAATGGAGGAGTATGAAATTTGGCACGTTATAGTTTATGTGTAGAAGAAGTGCAGAACACATTGATTATGAATATTGAAAAATGTTAGCGTACATTAAATCAATAAATAAAACATTACCCACACTACCATGCATTTGACATACACAAACAAATATATTGGTGATAACGATAAATGATCACAGGTAGCGCACTAAAAAGTTGGGAAACAAAGTAGTTGGTCTTAAGAAATGAAAATGGCGTTCTTATCAACAAGATATTAAAATTTATTATGGTCGAATTTCGATTAATAGGCGACCACTAGTAATAATAAATGCGAAAGTGTGTATTTGTATTTTTATGATCTTAACGAGTAATATGAGTCTCTGAGAAGGAAAAGGCTAATTTTCTTAGACTTCAAATAGGAGGTTATCAATTTGTACGTATATTTTTTTGTTTCTTAAGCGATTATGCGGTCAATACGAAATGGATTTTGATGTTTCGTTTTTCGAAAGGATTCAGAAGTGATCCCATATAAATTTCATCAAAAACCGACAAGAGGTTTTCGAGATCTGTTTTGTTTGCCTAGATAATGTTTATGAAATAACGGTTTTTCGCAGTTTTTAAGCGCTTTTTATACCGAGATTCGTCGTTAAGTAACGACGAACAAAAGTGGTCGCTACGGGTAAATATTACCACATAACCATATAGTAAATAAATAAATATCCCTTAACAAATTACATAAATTAAATCTAACCCCAACGTAAGCAAGTTGTGTGCTAGTCTTATAGGTGTTAGTCAATGATATTAATACATAGGAACACTTAGGTAGATACCAGAATAAACTAAATAAGACGCCGTAAATGCAGACAAATATTCATCACACAAATGTCTGCCCCTGTCGGAAAGCAACCCGAGTCTCGCGGTTAGTCGATGGAGTTGTGTACGCTAGCCTCTCCATCAACGAAGCGATCATGTTCGGTATACATTTAAATAAACAGGTTATATTTTAGGTAAATCAATATACCTAAAATATAACCTGTTTATTCTTATTATAGACCAAAACCCTAATCTACTGATATGAAAAAAAAAATTTACTTATTTTTGGTAACAACAGTGACATTTTTTACTAAAAATTGCTTTTGTTTTTAACTTCTATGCAGTAAAGTAGTCGGTAAATCATGTTGAAAAAATAATATGTCAGGTTTACATTACATAAAAAATAAAAAAAATATTACAGGCAAATGTTTACCTATTTTTGATAACAACTGTGACAATTTTTATAGGATCAACTAAAAGCTGCTTTTGTCTTTAGCTTCTATACAGTCAAGTAATCTGTAAATTATGTAAAAGAAATAATATGTATATAATTTTATTACCGCTGTGGTATTTTTGAGGATTAATTATCACGTAGAGTCCAAATTGCAAAGCTAAATATTTTAATTACGCTGGCGGAGTTGCGAGCATTAGTTTGTCTTATTAATGTTCCAAAATATCACAAAGTACTTGTAGGTACCAAAAAGCTCCGACATTTAATATGTCTTTAACTACGACATACTCTCGGTTCAATTGCTTAAATTGGCTTAAATCATTTCAAACACGGACAGCGGTCAATTGGAATAAGGATAAGTTTGTACGATTAAAACATTAAATAAGTTTTCTTAGAACTCACAAATTGTAACATATAGAGGGCTTCATTTTCAAACCTTGTAACTCCAAAATTTTCGTAATGTTGATTTTAATGTCATCTAGTATAAAAATATATTTATCTGTCTAGTATAAATATATTATATTTACAGTAAACACAAGCATTTATAGCATTTGAATGTAAAATAAGTTGTTTGTCTTTATTTTTATTGTTAGTTATTTAATAAAACGGTTTTTTCTTCGTCCTGTAAAATTTTACAAAATGGAGATACGGAGTTTGAAAATTAAACCAGCGATATGTAGAATAGCTTTTAGTTTGCTGTTTTTAAATCCGTGTAAAACTGTTGTAGCAGGAAGTGTTAGGCTTACCGTCACTATCACCGTGATATCTGACTAGGCGCTAGAGTTTCGCAGCGACTCGCCCGGATTGGTACCACCGCGTTACGTATTCCTGCCGCCATAACGTCATGACGTGTTCCGGTTCGGAGGGTAAGGTAACCGGTAAACTTACTTTTGCTGGAGGCCTAACATACGGGCCTCAGGTTGGCATCGCACCATTACCACCTTTGGTGTCTCTGGGCGGCGTGAATTTCTTACCATCAGGAAATCCGTCTGCTTGTTTGCCTACCAATATCATAAAAAAAGTCTTAGGTTAGGCCTCAAACAAAAGTAGCCTCAGCATCTATCACATAGTGGGATTTGGAGTTTTCGGGTAGTCGTGGGTGCCCTGGTGGTACCTCTGCCTACCTCTCGGGGGTTATTCTGAGGCGACGGTATTGTACAAGTCTATCGACTACCCTACCCTCCGAACTGGAACTTGACAGAATCATTATGGTCGCAGGAATAGGTAAGACGGTGGATCTCTACCTGGGGGGGTGATTATGTATCTCAGTTGCCAACTAAAATGGAAAAGTGTACATCAAATAGCTGTCAAATGATGTGTTTTATATCTGCTATCTCCAGTGACCAACAGAAATACAAGAGATAGCAAATACAAATGACGTCGTTTGATGTACATATTTCCATTTTGAGTTGGCAACTGAGATACATAATCAGCACCCTGGTCAAGTAGCTGCACAGCAGTCTGCCACCAAGGAAATGTTGCATTGCGAGAAGATAATTACCACTTTGAACTATTGATGATAAAAAATATCTAAATAGTAATTTTTCTATATATAAATAAATATCTCTGGACAAGTTACACAAATTGAATCTAACCCCAAAGTAAGCAAATTATATGCTTGTGTTATGGGTGCTAGTCAACGAAATTAATACATAGAAATACTTAAATAGATACCAGAATAAATTTTATAAACACCCAGACCCGGAAATGCAGACATCTAAATGTTCATCACACAAATGCCTGCCCCCGTCGGGAATCGAACCCGAACCTCGTGGTTGGTCGGCGTAGTTAGGCGTGTACGCTAGCCATTCGACCAACGAGGCGGTCAATTTTCTATTTTGTATAAAATGTGGAATCATTTATTACCCATTGGTTTATTTGGTTGGATTATTACCAATGGGATGAGAAGGGATCATTGCATATAATTCCAATAAATGCGAGTTCGTCTGCCTGTTACGCTTTCACGGCTAAGCCGCTGGATTGGTTTTGATGAAATTAATGGATGATGAGGGGTCAAAATTTGAATAAAACTATTCTATGCTAAACTAAATTTGTGTGTGTATACACGTCGATATTTTATTAGATTGATATCTGTTTGTTATTCCAATCTTTTCTCTTAATCTTAGTGGTCCTATATTATTATTTATTTTGCTCTACATTTATCCCGGTTTTGACATGCGTCAAAATAAATAACACAGTTTAATTCCAGTATTTTTAATTGAATTGGGTAATCAAGTGGCCTGCTTTTAGCAGATATGCTTCTATACTTGTGACCTCTTAATCATTCGAGCTGCAAACGCTCCGGTTTCACACTCCGGAAATTTTTGGTGTTATTCTCGCAGATCTCGTCCGCAACAATGAGATCAGAGAGAGAGTGAGGGATTAAAAAATGGTGTTGGTGCAAAAATGAGAAAGGTTATGGCGCCGTTGGTTCGGTCGGTGGAAAGAATGACAGATGCAAGATCGACAAAATAATATATACAATGCGAATGGATGCAGGTGCTCTTGGAAACCTAGGTGGATACATAACAACCAAATCGCTCAGGTGTTACCTGAGGGTCGTGTCTAGAGTCTCCAAAAGCTGTTTTTGTATGAAATGAGTAATAAACGTGGAGGAAGTTATAGGGTGGATCTGTGGGTTGAATAGTAAAACTAAACTCTACATTCTCTGGCAATCTCCATAAAGGACTTGATGCAGTATCTTCACGCCCATACTACTGGAGTAGGAAGAAGCACAACCGAGGCTGTCACGACTAGCTGAAGATACAGAGTCCCACAATGTAATGGGTGCCAAAGCAAGCCTAACGCAAACCGGGCACATATCCAATCCAGGACAGCGTTATTTTTATTAGAAAATTTAAAACGTATATTGTATATTTTTTTGGTTGCCCGATCCGGTAATCGAATCCGGGACCTCAAAAAGTCAAGTCCGATGCCGGACCGCTAGACCACAGAAGAGACTTAAATAGAAAGATATATTTGTATGTTAATTACAATTAATTTAAGGTGTACTGTAGATGTATGATGTAATGCAAAATATATTTATTTAAACCAAATCACCCACTAGGAAATCAATACTATTACTACAAATATATCATTATGCTCTACGTGTACCCTTAAGTAAGATAATACATTGGCAAATAAACGCATAATCTGGACAATTAGAAAACTGATATCGTCTAAGGCATTCGTCAGTAAAGCCACAATTAAGATGCAGCACACGACCGTTTACGGTACCATGTGTAGCATTGTTTAGCTCTGCTCCAAACTTAATAGGGGAAAGTTAATTTCACCGAAACAGTTATAGCAAATGAAATGAAGAATGTGTTTAAGTACTTATCGCTATTTTATTATGATCAGTAAATAGGACCAGTTTTGTTGAAAAGTAAAAGTATCTTCACGCCCATATCCCCGAAGAGGTAGACAGAGGCAGAGGCACAATATGTCAGGTCATAAGTGCATTCTTTTGTATGGCAACACCAGATGTTTCCGGACGAAGATTCCTCTTTCAACACTATATTTCTACACGTACATAGCAAACATTGAATAGTGAAACCTCATTTAAATTTATCCATATTAGAGGAAATAATTTTACGGACGGTTGGAAGTTATTAATTGGTATTAGCTATTATAAGCAAACGCTTCATATGACGCAATGAATTATTACGTGGGTTTCTATCATTTATGCAAAGTAAAGCTGCAAAAAAACTGACTCCATTTGCAAAAAAAATCTACTATTAAATACAACTCAAAAACCACACAACATAGAAAATAATACCTTTACGAGTTTCAAACAAAAAAACATACAGACAAACTGATAACCTCCTTTTTGGATTCGGTTAAAACATAAAGAAAAAAAAGTATCTTCACGCCCATATCCCCGAAAAGGTGGGCAGAGGCACAACCGGAGCATGTCACGACTAGCCGAAAACATTAAGTCCCAAAGTGTGATAGGTGGCAACCCTATCGCCAATCGGGCATATATCCAATCTCGGGCAACGTTATTTTTATTAGAAAATTGAAAATATACGTTTTCTATTATTTGTTTGTTGCCCGACCCGAGTATCGAACCCGGGACCTCAAGAAGTCAAGTGCGACGACGGATCGCTAGGCCACAGAGGCGATACAACACGATAAAACATAGATTTGGTTTAAATTATTTAATTCATAATAAATTAACTACATTAAATAATAAATAGTATAAATATATAGAAATGCCACCAGAACTTAAAAAACCTAGTAGTATAATAAATGGCACAATACTCGCCGACTCCTCTTCTGTTACGAGCTGGCTTCTGGTTGAGTATCCCTGAAAGAAATATTAATTATAAGAACTAAAAAGGTTATAAAATATTTACTTATATAAAAAAAATCTAGCTGATCCCAAACCCGCCATTTTTTTATCTGACACGTCAGCGAACAAGCATCCTTATGGTAAGAGACAACCGTGGCCTATAGCCACCATAGATGTTACAGGTGCGTCGCAGTCCAGTAGCTGAGATTTTAGGCCGTTCGTGTAAGTCTACTGGCTACCCTACCCTCCGGGCCAGAACATGACAGTTATTATGGCGGCAAGAACAGATAACATGGACTAGTTGCAGCGCAGCATTCTACTATCAGTGGTCTGGTTGGTAATGACCTATATTTTAACCTGTGCTCTTACGAGCTGCTTGGCAGAGAGGCAGATGGTCTATTCTACTCAACGGACCCAGACCAACACGGGGCAAATTCACATATCAAAAAAAAACTTGATCGGAGACATCTTGACAACTTTACTCTGACTCGTGACAATGCTTTAGTAATGGCTGGCTCAACTGACTATATTTAAAAAAAAAGATCTTCACGCCCATATCCCCGAAGGGGTAGGCAGAGGCGCAATCAGGGCACCCACGAACGTTTTTTTATTAGAAAATTAGAAAAACCAAAGTTTATCTTATTACTTATGATATGACCCGGGAATCGAATCCGGGACCTCCTGCAGTCAAGTCCAACACCTGGACCAATAGACCACAGAGGCGATTGTACTATGTTTTAATATTAACATAAAACGCTTGTACTGTTCGAAGTCATTTTAATACCATTTTAGCCTACCAGTTATTCCTGCATCCTTAGCAAATACTTTTAAAAAACTTATAAGTATTTTATGAAAACATTAACAATTAAAGTCAATTACTAACTATGAGTAGTTCAAGATTGATTACTGCAATCACATAAGATTTGTTTAAAATCTACAATTCATAACAAACTGCACATTTTCTGTGCGTGAAAGAGAAAATGGTTCTTATATTACCTAAAGTAAGGTTGGAATTCGTATATGTCGTCGAGGACCCTGCTCACGCGACAGGCGATACCACACGTTGGTTGCTGACGTCCGTATACTTTCATAGCACGGTCAAACAGCTGGTGAGCTGATGTCAACTCTATTACTGAAAGAAATTACATTCAACGATATTATACACAAGCCCACATATAAGTGCCTTCACAAGTCCTGGATTAGGTAAATAAAAAAAAATTGCAAATAAATAAACATGAATATGAATGAATGAAGAGTATCGAGTATCATGATTGCAGAGTTCAGATCCAAGCGAGAGTTTGGTTTGTCAGAAAAGGCATGAGAGTAGGGTAGATGCGTTCGAAATAAATAATAATAAATATCTCTGAACAAGTGACACAAATTGAATCTAACCCCAAGGTAAGCAAATTATATGCTTGTTATATGGGTGTTAGCCGATTCTAATACATAGAAATACTTAAATATATATCATAATAAATTTAATAAACACCCAGACCTGGAAGTGCAGACATCTATATGTTTATCACACAAATTCTTGCCCCTGTCGAGAATCGAACTCGAGCCTCAGGTTGGTCGATGTAGTTAGGCGTGTATTTTAGCCACTCGAAATGAGAGCGCTACAGAAAATCTGTGTTTTACGCTCGTTGACCTCATTCGTAACAGCGAGACCCGAGAAAGAGTAGGATTGAAAGAAAATCTTGTTGTTAAAATGAGAAAGGGCATGCTCTGCTGATTTAGACATGTGGAAAGTATGACAGATGAAAAATTGACAAAACAGATATACAATGCGAATGTGGATGGACGTAGGGGCCCTGCGAATCCTAGGTTGATATTCCACGATCAAATCTCTCTGGTGTTATCCTAAGGTGGTGTTAAGAGTCTCCGAAACTGTGTTTCTATAAAAAGGTTAATCAATGAGAATTATAAGAGATGTGGCGTGAAGATATGTATGTATGCAAGATCCATATTCATAACTCTTCAAAGAAGACATTCTGAAATTCTTGTCAAATCTTCTCAGTGTGTAGCCGCGTTCCGACTTCCGATCCGATTCTAGATTTAAATATAATTTAGACAGGTCACAATTGTATTACGTCTGTACGGTGAACGTAAAATAAACTAAGTATTTTTAATGCTATTTCAAATACGCTGTTTTTTAGAGATAAAAAAATACTCTTTTTATTATTACTAGTGGTCGACCATTGGTCGAAACTCGACCATTATACATTTTAATATCTTATTGATAAGAACGCCATCTTCATTTCTCAAGACCAACAACTTTTTAGTGCGGCATCTGTGATCTTTTATCGTGGTCATCAATATATTAGTTTGTGTGTGTCAAACGCATAGTAGTGGGGGTTATGTTTAATTTTTTGATTTAGTGTAGTTTATAAGCATTATTATTGACAAATATTAGCGTTCTGCACTTCTCCCACACATAAACTATAAGTTTGCCAAATTTAATGCTCCCGCGTCCGCGCAATAAAAAGGGGTCTAAACTTTTGACATTACGTGCTAATATATAGATTGGCTCTTCAATATACAAAAATATTTTCGCATTGTAAAATCGCCTTAGAAATGACGGAGAAAACGATAAACATACGTAAATAAATATAGAATTCGAACGCACAAACTCCTTGTTTTCAAAATCGAGGACAAATAGACAATGAACCCAATTTTAAACAACATTGCATTTCATTTTAAAGTGTATTACGAGTAAATTTTTACCACCAAATCTATCATCTAATGAAGCCTTGATAATAAGTTAAATAATACATATCTTCACGCCAAGTCCCTTACAGGGTAGGCAGAGAGTCGAGTGCCAAACCTCACGATCCTGACAGGTTTGTCAGGATCATGAGATCTGGCTTCCTTCACATTCATTACCCTTTTCATACAAAAACGCTGGTTTGGGAGACCTTTGACACGACCCACGGATGATATCCGAACGATCTAATCGTGGAATGTCAACCTTGATCTCCTCGGCAATTAATTCACATTCGCATTTTATATCTGTTTTGTCAATCTTTCTTCTGTCTTTCCACATGACCGAACCAGCGGAGCATGCCCTTTCGCATTTTAACGCCAACACTTTCTTTTAATCCCACTCTTTCTCAGATCTCACTATTACGAATGCGGTCAGCGAGCGTAAATTTAATACAAATATTATTTAGACTAGCCGAATCAGCGAACTTCGATCACTTAGCACTCTATACTCTCTATAAGGCAGAGAGAGTAGTCAGGGGACTTGGTGTAAGTTATGTATGTATATTCAAGATGACACATACTTTCAAATGTTTCTCTCCACTCCGTATATCTCTTTATTTGGTCACTTTATACTGAGTGTTATGTCTATAATTTCTAAATTCCAACTTATGAATAAAAAAATACGGAACAATATGAAAGGCACATACTACAAAACAAAAAAAACAAAAATGTAATGTAAATAGGGTAATACTTTATTGAAGCGTGGTAGGTACATTTTGATTCTAACCAAAATAGCCAAACCACTGAAGGCAGTGAGCGGAATAGAGTAAATAAATATTTTCATGCCCATATCCTCGCAGAAGTAGGCAGAGACACAACCAGGGCACCCACGCCTAGCCGAATACACTAAGTCCCACAATGTGATATGTAGCAAGCCGATCTCGAACGTTTTTTTTTTTTATTAGAAAATTTAAAATACACACTGACTAGGTGGTAGAGTTTAGCAGCGACTCGCCCGAATTGGTACCACCGCCTTACCTATTCCTACCGCCATAACGTCATAACGTGTTCCGGTTCGGAGGGTAAGGTAGCCGGTAAACTTACTTTTGCTCGAGGCCTAACATCATGGCCTTAGGTTGGCAACGCACCATTACCACCTTTGATGTCTCTAGGCGGCGTGAATCTTGTTGTGCATAAGTCTCGTCTCCACAGAATCAGTTATTCTTTCATGGGCCAATGTATACGTTTTTACAATAAACTTCCCGAGCATATTAAAGACTTACCATTTATAAATTTAAAAAATGTATTAAGATAAAGTTGTATGGTAAGGGTTATTATAAGATTTCAGGATATTTAGAAGACAGAAATGCTTGGGATTAATTGCTCCTCATGCCAATCAGCAAATTATTTGTAAATGTAATAAACTTTTGTAAATTAGATTTATAAGAAAAAAGACAAGCCCGCTGAGTTTCTTTCGCCGGATCTTCTCAGTGAGTGGCCGCGTTCCGATCCGGTGGTAGTTTTTAGAATTATATAGACGCGTTACAAGAATCTTTGAATTTGAATTTTCTATTTTGAATCTATTTTGAATTTGAATTTGAATTTCTTTCCATCAGGAAATCCGTCTGCTTGTTTGCCTTCCAATATCATAAAAAAAATAACCTATCTGTATAAAAATGTATCCTCATTAAGCATGGTCATAGCATCATCCCTGAACGGAGGGGCCAATTTAGCTGATTCTATTTTTGTTGTATAAGTTGTAGTCATAAGGTTCTTATGAAAATAAAAACTGATAAAATTGCAGGGAACATGGGAAAACAAAAATGCTTTTATCCATATAAACTATTAGTAGCTGTTAATGTCAAGCGATACGAAGTTCGCCGAGTCGGCTAGTCATTTTATAATGTTAGCCTTGGCATACAATTTAAATTTAGAATACGTGTCTGTTAATATAACGGTTCAGTCATTTCCAAGTACATATTTAGGTTCCGCCGAATGTACTATACTGTTTTAATTGCTGTAAATATAGTCTGGTCAATATTAGGTAGTTTTTATAAGAAAAGGAGACAATCAAGCAAAGGGACTTCATGGTGATAAGAAACAGACGTCGTATACAGACACTAAAGGTGGCAATAGGGTGTTTCCAACATGATAATGGGATTGTTAACTTTTGAGTAAATTTAACAGTTACAATTAGGTGGTAGTGAGGGCAATCCAGTCGTTGCAAATCTCTTACACCTAATCAGATTTACGATGATGATAATAAAATAAAGCAATGCTTGCCTCTTACTAACTACTTGGTAGGAAAGCATTTAGTCTATATCCTTTAAATTAACTCGACACCAACGCGAGGCTTATATTTCGTAACAGAATGAGCATTAAGGGCCCATACTTAGTCAGCCAGAAGAGCCAATCAGCGCACTCCCCCGTTCCATGATTACTTTGAAATATTGCGCTCTAAAGTAAATGTCTTAAGCGCCAAATTACTATTTTTGACACTATAAAAGTAATTTGAAAAAAAATATGAAAATTGAAACAGTTATCTTTTAGATATAATTCTTATCTATGTTTATGTTAAATCTGGTGTCGATATTTTCATAATTGAAGTAGACAGACGGGTTTTGCTTTCAAAAAAAGGGTTAACTTTTTGATTTTTTTCTATCGAGCAAAGTGAAATGAAACGTGTTTTGAAAACACTAGTCTTATAAAGCATATTAATGTTAATCTTGTGTAATTTTGTCGCCAAAATCCATAATTTCTTTGTATGAAAAAAACAGTATATTGCTGACGTATTTTAGCATACATGGCCCCTTAAGCGTTTTTTATGTTTCGTAAAAAATAACCAAAAAAAATTTATCAAACTTACATTTCTTATTTCCAAATCCTCGTTCATCTTCGTCATTCGGTTCAGCGTTGCCAGAATCCTTCTTGAAGGATATAATCTTCGGAATAACCAGCAACATACACACAACAGCCAGCATAGTAACGAGTTTCTTGAAAATAAGGAATTTCAGCATCAATTTCGCGATTGTCAAAATATCCAATTTCAAAGACAGCTTCTCAAAGAACCCTAAACCAGGTGCGGTGTACGGGACACCATGGGAAGGTTTCAATGGAGGGCCATAAACAGGTGCCAAAGGTTTAACTGGTGGCCCATACGCAGGAATAGGTGGACCATACAACGCGGCTGGCGGCCCATAACTTTGCGTCGGTGGTCCATAACTTTGCGCTGGTGGTCCATAACTTTGCGCCGGTGGTCCATAACTATGCGCGGGTGGTCCATAACTTTGCACTGGCTTTGAGGGAGGTCCATAGCTAGAAGCTGGTGGCCCGTACGTATTCGTTGGCGCATTGTAAGTGATCTCTGGTTCGAATTTCACTGGTGGACTGTAGGTGGCGGGATAATAACTATTTGAAGGACTAGAAAAATCATTTGATGTAGAGCTCGGGTGGTGATTATCGTCAGAGTAATGAGGAGAGTAATCGTATCCAGTGTCTTCGCGATTCAATAATTTCTTCTCACCGTCCTTTGCAGTAATGATAACCACACCTTGTTTCGCCTTTTCAGCTTCGACCCGTGATTTGGAATAGGCGTCTAAGTAAGTGTCAGTCCTTGTTATCACCTTCTTGGTATTATTGGCTACAGGACCAACAATAGCCGAGACACTCACACAAAGACATAGCAAAGTTACCAATCGTATCGCCATTTTTTTAATCTACCGTAACAAAGAAGTTGTCTCCATCGAACTCAAATCACAAATGACAGTCGTCGTTCAGCTCCATTCAGTTTTCACTTTTGACTTACCGTAAAAGAACCTAAATATGATAATGGAACACAATTAATTCTCCAAGTGACCCCAAGTGTGTTCCGCTTTGCTCATGGTAAGTAGGTGGTGTGTTGTTCGACGCATGCTAATCGAGTTGAAGCCGTTGGCGCACGGGCTGAAGCCTATGACTTACAGCCTTTTACTACGTATATCCTTTAATTATATTTGTGATGTTTGTGAAAGTTGTGACGATTTGAACCTGTGTAAAAATATTATTTTTGGAAAAATGGAACGTATATTTTTAATGCTCATTTTTATGTGAGAGGTCAGCGAACAAGCATACGAATCTCCTGATGATAAAAGGTAACCGTGGCCTATAGACACTATAGATGTTACAGGCGCACCGCCATCCTGCGGCCGGGGTGTTAGATCTGTTGTGCAAGTCTACCGGCTAACCTACCCTCTGGAACAGTACATGATGGTAGACATAATGGACGCAGGAATAGGTGAGACGGAGCACTCGACCACCAGTGGAATTCATATAGTACATGTATTTGGATTTCCTAATGGTAAGACATATGAAAAAACAAAATACGTTATTGGTGTGTAGCCTTAGATTCGGATGCTAAACGTCTGCATAAGTATGCCGGGTAGAGTACCTGGATAAGTTTACCACTTTACTCATTCTTACCGTCATAATGTCTATGCTCGCTATTGTGCTATTGCATTTGGAGGGTAGAGTATTCAGTCTTAAATATTCAAAAAGCTGTGTTATCCCTCAGGTTGCCAATGTATAAGTAACATCTTTGTTTTCTATTAACAATAATTTTTAGCATATAAAGGAATAAGATTGTTTGTTTGTCTTCATATACAACAAAAATGGCGTCAGTAATCTTTGGCACACAGCCAGGATGATCGTTCAATATGGATACCACTTAACAAAAACGGCATCGGCATAAATGCAATTTTAAACTGATTTCTACTGGGTTGCAAGGAAAATTTTCACTTGCATCAATCATCAAACTCTGGTTTAGTATTCGTCTCATTTGCGAATTCCTCGAATCACTTTACATGTGTAATTTGGAAACACTGTCAGCAAATTAATTTTGCTAAGCTTTGAAACATACGATAAATGACAATTTATGTATAGACAACTTAATGTATACTAATGTAATATTGTAAGTGAGAAAGTCTGTCTGTTACGCTTCCACAACTAAACCATTACACCGATTTTGATGAAATTTGATATGCATTTCATTAGAGACTCAACTTTAAAAATTGGCCTTTCAAAAATTAGCCTGTGCAGGACTATAATGGGGATGTAAGTATGTATTAAAATCGTAACTATTCTACACTGACGAAGTCTCGGGGAAAACGTAGTGTATTTAAATTAACTTCTTTGTGTTCTAGCACTCTGTTGTAAAATTCTCTTTGTGTTCTAGCACTTTGTTATAGTAAAATTCATAAAGTCCCAGGTTCGGTTAATGGGTTGGACCACAAAAAGATTTTTTTTAATCTATATATTAAAGAAAGTAGTATTAGTTACACTATTTATAACTCAAAATCATTGACCGATTTGACTAAAAATTAATGAGGAGATAGCTTAGAACTAGAAGAACATGGTTCATTTTATCCCGTTCAATTACGAGGAAACTAGGAAAAACATTTTAATTTTTCCCACACAAACTGAACGGGTGGAACGAAATTCACTGAAACAACTGGTTTTCCTGTGCAAAGGTATAAAATATAAATCAACCAAAATCGGTATAGCATTCATGCCTAAGATATGGAGAATACTATCTACTTACTTACTTATGGGACCTAGTGTCTGGCTAGTCGTAGGTGTCCTGGCTGTGCCTCTGCCTATCTCTTCGGGGATAAGGGCGTGAAGATACCTTCTTTTTACTATCTACCTGTCTACCTACTATGGCCTCTCTGGTCTAGGTGTTAGCGTAGACGCCTAACTCCACCGACCAACCTCGAGGCTCGGGTTCGATTCTCATCGGGGCAGGCATTTGTGTGATGAACATAGATTAATATAGTTCTTATCAAATTTTGAATCAAGTTTTAGAAAATATTGACAGAGTGTTTATCAAATTAATACTGGTACTAGACGTTTGCCCGCGAATTCGTCAGCGTAGAATTGTAACGATTTTCATACAAACTTTTATCCCCTATTAAAAATCAACCCTTAAAGAACTATCCATTGAGGGTCCAGTTTAAAAAAAATAGCCCATGTTTGAATTTGGAGCTCTAGCTATCTTTTGGCCTGAGTATTAGGCCTATTGTGTAATTTCCTTAGTTAGGTCCGGGTGACTGAGTAGGATAATAGACCATCTTCCGCTCTACCAGGCAGCTCGTAAAAGGCGAAGCTCAGGTTGAAATCATTGTCAATAATATCACTGGTGTTAGAATGCTGTGCAGCGTTTTGGGTAAAGATCCACCGCCCTACCTATTCCTGCAGTCATAGTGACTATCATGTACCAGTTCGGAAGCTAAGGTAACCGGTAAATAATAACAGTAGGCCTTCCACCCTAATCTAGAGACAGCAACGTATCTGTAACATTATGCAAAAGTCTGTCTGTCTGTTGTTCTTTCACTGCTAACTACAAACAACTTTTTTTTGCTAGAGGTCAACAAACAAGCACA
The DNA here is from genome assembly GCA_002245475.1 of Calephelis virginiensis. Classification (NCBI taxonomy): domain Eukaryota; kingdom Metazoa; phylum Arthropoda; class Insecta; order Lepidoptera; family Riodinidae; genus Calephelis; species Calephelis virginiensis. The sequence goes on from NJDC01002462.1 coordinate 103,136, forward strand.
CAACTCTCCTGATGGTAAAGAGATAACCGTAGCCTATAGACACAATAGATGTTACAGATGCATTGCTGTCCCAAGGTCAGGGTGGAAGGCCTACTGTTCTTATCTACCGGTTATCTTAGGCTCCGAACTGGTACATGATAGTCACTATGACTGCAGGAATAGGTAGGGCGGTGGATCCTTACCCAAACGCTGCACAGCATTCTAACGCCAGTGATATTTTGGCTATGATTTCAACCTGAGCTTCGCCATTTACGAGCTGCCTGGTAGAGAGGAAGATGGTCTATTCTACTTAGCGGACCCGGACCAAAACAAGAAAATCATGGAATAGGCCTAACATTCAGGCCAAAATATAGCGACGCACCTGTAACATCTATGGTGTCTGCTAGCCGCGGTAGTTTCTCACCATTGTTATTGCTGTATACTTGTTTCTAACGTTGTACTACTAATAAATAAAGAAAATAAAACAATCTAAATACAATCAACGTTTTTAATATATCAATTACAAACTACACTATTTTAAAATTAGTCAAAAGCATTACCAACAGTCAAGCATCTTTCTTCAAAGAACTTGTGCTTCCTTCTTTTTCTATTTTCATCTTTTCTGGGTGAGAAAAACGTACTTATGCTTCTGGTTGATGCCTTCTTCGCGGGCTGGTCGTCCACCTCTTCAAACGTACATGGAGCTGCCTTCTCTTGCAGCAGCAGTTCAGCTGTAGACCAACTGAATCTGACAAGAAGTGGGTATCCGAAAACTTTGTCTATCTGTTCCCGCATAAACTTTTTTGTAACTGGATCTGAAAGAAAAAAACTAAACTAAAAACTAATAACGTGGTAAGTCCGAATAGAATATATGCCAACAATTTTCTATCTAAGCAGCTCATAGAAAAAGAGTCAATTTGTTTTTCACTAGCACCGTGACCAAAGTTAGGTAGTAAAATTTTACGACGATTCACTAGGATCAGATTATCGAGGACCGGGATTATCGTAGCCTAACAACTCAGCCTCAGGTTAGCAACGCACCATTACCACCTTTAGTGTTTCTAAGCGGCGTGAATTTGTCGCCATCAGGAAATCCGTCTGCTTGTTTGCCTAAAAATATTTTGAATTGTAGTTTTGAGGACAAAAGCTTTGGGCATATTGCCCAAATGGAAAGCGGTATAACATACATCGAATTTTTATTTTGGCATCTACACGAATTTTGAGACTCCGATAAAAAAGGAGAGAGATTGAAAAGTATACAAATGTGCAATTATAAATTGGTATATTTGGGATTATGAAATAAAAAATAAAGGCTTTGACCGAATAATACACGGACACGATACCTTTAAAAACAACAAGCTGATATTCCTATACAAGGTCCTTCAAAAACAGGTGTTAATTTTTTAGACCGTGTATAATAAAATACATCCAATTAAAAAATAAACGTAATTATTTATTAGACTTGACTTAGCCCTTAAGAAAATCTTCCATGAATTTACTTTAAAAAAAATGTGAGCCGTCACGGGACGCCTGGCAGATGTGAAACATCCACATTATTTTGTAAAAGTAATATTCAGAAAAGAACAAATTGTGATAGGAACTAAATCCTATTAATATTATAAATGCGAAAGTTTGTAAGTATGTATGTATGGATGTTTGTTACTCTTTCACGCTCGAATGGCTGAACGGATTTGTCTGAAATTTAGAAGACAAATAGATTGTGACCTGGATTAACATATAGGCTATTTTTAATCCCGATCGCACACCGATTTCTGTGAAAACGCGGGCGAAGCCGCAGGTAGCAGCTAGTATGTCATAATGATAAAGTAAAATATTACGATTTTAGACTAATACGTAGACGTACTATTTTAGATATCGTATATCGTCGATTGCGCATGGTGACGCATCGCCACACCGTACACACTACTGCATATATATACCATCATATAGCATGGCGACGCGTCGCCACGGCAGCCGGTAGGTGTCGCCACGCCAGAAATCGGTTTTACATACGGCTATAGATGTTTCACATCAAAAATCGCTGAAGGTGAAATAATACCTGATGTAAGTACCCTTGATATGCCTATCCAAGCTAGTATCATAAGAGAGAGAAGAGTATCAAAAGGGTCAATATAACCTCTAAATTTTTTTGAGGTTACTTTTTTTTTAAATATACATATAACTGACTCCAGAATTCCCAAATAGCGAAAATTTTATTGCAAAAAAAAACTTGCAAAATAAATACATATTTTCACAATTCTCTCAAAATTGATACAGAGCATCCACGGATAATTTAATTGTGTGAATTACAAACTGAGATTTAAGATAACAACAAATATTTTACAACAATAATATTAGTCACCCGATGATAAAAAATAAATAAAATAAATGGTTTATTTTTCTGATATTGGAAGTCTCTAAAATAATTAGATTTATCTGGATAAGTTATCTCTAAAATGTTATCATAAAAATATGCTAAAAATGTTCAAATGTTTGGTTGTTTCTTATTTATTATCTGTGATAAGATAATAAATCTCTTACGGCGTCATTTATATTCCGTAGACATAGTACATTAGCATATATTACATCTAAACTTCGTTGGTGTGGTAGGTACCATGAGGCAAATCATTTGATGGTTTGAGGAAATATGTTGACACCCACGACTAGCCGAAGATACTATGTCCCACAATGTGATAGGTGGAAAGTCTATCGCCAACCGGGCACATAACCGTGGATAAATAATAATTGAGCATTGAAAGAGATACGGCATTCAAGCCGAAGGATTGTGTTTGACATTTAAGATATAATAAATTGCGTAATAAGACTCATAAAGTAATTGTATACTGTAGAAATAGTTGTTATAAGACAGAGATAAATAAGAATCACGATAATTATCGGTATAGGTCGAAAATAGGCAATAGATATGTGGGAAAACTTCCTTATCAATAGATATCTTAATGCTTACATTTCTTGTGTTCGTATGTTTGTCACTGAACTCCTTCTAAGCGACTGGAGCGATTTTTATGAAATTTTTTGCATGTGTTAAAGGAGGTTCGAGAATAGTTAAGATTCACAATTTGATCTCCTGGAAAATGTTATTTAATTATTTTTTTAGTAGTAAGTGTTTGTTGATTTTGGAATGTTCCACATTGGATCCGACAGACTGCGCTACTATCGAAGCATGAAATATTAATGTCAAGCGATATGAAGTTTGCTGGATCAGCTAGTATCAATATAAAATTTTAATACACTGAATCTCAAAAATGTTGAAATTGCAAACAACTTCGCAACCACGTTTGAAGAATATATTGATCGATCGATCAACTTCCTGCGACAAAAAATATGTAAACTACGAATCTCAAACGCACAAAGATACGGTCAATGATTGTATGCTATTAAGAAATTATCTTTTGGCAAAAGATATTGACAAAATACTAAGAAAACTTAAATAGTAAAAAAATAACAGAAATTGTGTGTCCATAGACCGGTGAATTTGTAAAAACCGCCAGGTTAGCGACATTTTAGCCATTTCAAAAAAAATAAAAAAAAAACAACCAGAAATTGAGGGCATTCACGTAATTGACATATTAGCAATAAGTGATAAAATATAAAACGTGATAGCAAAACACATTAACACTAATGTAAGTAATGGCAAATACTCGGACAAATTTTAAAAAAACTATGCGTAAGACCTATTTACAAAAAAAAAAGAGCAATGTTATACCAATTACTGCCCTATTACATTGTTACTCGTATTATAGACAAGGTAATTGAGAAAGTAATAGGTAATCAAATTATTTTTTTCTCAAAACTTATCCTATGTTATAAATGCGAAACTTTGTATGTTTATTTGTTACTCCATCACGCAAAAGCTGCTGAATCGATTTTCATTAAATTTGGTACAGACAGACGGTAACTTGAATTAACACATAGGATAGTTTTAGTTGAAAAAAAAATCCTGAGGCACCCAATATTATAAAACCCAATCAGTTTGGATGTCAGTCAGGGAAGGGTGCAACATTATTACTATCTATATTTACCGACGAAACAAATTATTGTCTGAATAACAAACTAAATGTGTTAGCACTATTTATTGACTTTTCCCACGCTTTTGACACACAAACTATAAAATATAAGTTGGTAGATTAAATAATTCTGGAATACATTGACTATCAGTCGAATGGTGTAAAAACTATTAAAATTACTTCTTATGTAATACGAATAGATAAGGACATTAGCAGCGCAATTGATGTTTCATACGGTGCGGCCCAAGGTTCTGTTTTAGGACCATTGCATTACTTAGAGTTTGTTTCGCCGTTTCTTCTCCCAGCTGGCTAGGTTTGGTAACGGTGGTAGTTTACGGTAGACAGGGTTAAATTTATTAACATTTTAAAATAGTTGTAAGTGATCATTCAAATTGTAATAAGAATAAAACTATTTGTAGCATGAACATTAAAACATTGTGTATATAATTAAATAATCACTTTTACAGACATTAAAATATTTGCATACAACATGGTAGAACATGTTGGAAAGCTTAAATAATTTTGTAACAACTTCAACACGCATATTCCGCAAATAAATATATTTTCTTTCTTTCTTTTCTTGTTATATGTTAACAGAATGTATAATATGAAATTTGCAAAAATGTACCAATTAGCAGATGACATATACGTTCTCGTAACGTCCAAGGATGTTAACGATGCTGTTAAAAAAATGCAAAGTGATCGCAATAATACAAATAAATGGTGTCATGATGTAATTCTAGTTCTTAATACAAAGATATTGCTTAAGTTTCAACATAAAAAAACGACGGGTTGCACTCCGGGAGTGCCGGCAAAAGTGAAAACTTGAATATTAATATTGTGCATTTTTGATATTTTGGATTGGTTAGGGAATAATTTTGCACGAGTAGCTTTAATTATCAGTATGAAAGTACTATCATTTATGTGGTAGAATACAATATTCATTTATTGCGCTATCGTACACAAACATGACAACACGAATATTCGCGCAAGCGCCCGGCGGAGTCTTACGAATTTTCGATCAGGATACGTTTCCTGACGGAATTTTAGAAGTTTTTACCCATTCCAAAAAAAGTGCGCAACGCCGCTAAAGAAGTTTTAACTTCAAAAATCAAAGATGCAATCAGAATTTAAGGTCATACACACTCATGCCTTCATAGTAACATTCACAATGGAATGTGTGGTTGCCCTGCAATCTAGATTGTAAAACACACGTTTACCTAAGATTAAAATATAAATTTTACTGGACTTCACATATCGAGCATGTAAATAACAAGCCACGATCAATATTGGCTAAATTACAAATATTAAAAAACCATAGTCGCCTTTGTGATCTAGCGGTCCAGGTGTTGGACTTGATTTCTGATTCTTAAATTAGAGCTAAATTAAGCTCTAAAAGAACTGAGTTGGCAACACTGGTTACAGCCTACTTTTATCCAGACACAATTTATGTACGTTCAATCCAATATATGACAAGCTGTAAACTTATGGTAAGGGCACTGGTCGTAGATTTCTTAAGAAAATCAGTCTTCCAAAAAAAAAATACCTCCAGGATATCCACTTCCAAAATCACTCTGCTGTAAGTCCAACCCCTCTTTGAACTGCCACACTTTTAAGGCGTGATCCCTGGTTACTTTCGCCACTATACTCGCCGCAGACACAATTGGGTAAATCGAGTCAGCCTTTTTGGCCACCTTAAAAAAATACATTTTAATTAGTACACCATCAGGGTGCGACCGTTAATCACGTGAGGTATTTTAGTAATCCCCCTTAAGTTAATTTGAAAATTGATACTTTACAAACCCGCGAGATTTGGAAAGAGACTCAAATTATTATGTTCTTTGAAAATTCGTTAATACCTAAAAAACAATTATATATATATACTAGTGTTTAAGATTTCTAAGTTAGTGTGTGAGAAGAATGAAGTGGATTATCATTTATTTAACTTAATCACTTTTAACTAACTAATTGGATTATATCATAGTAAAATGTGTGACATTGGCGGAGCATCGATAAATAATGTTGAATTCTAGCTGTTGTCCGCGTGTTTAATGGACCCACAGGATCATTTTTTTGGGATCAAAACTATTCTTTGAGTTATATTGATAGAATAGATTTGACCTTCTATGTGTGTGCCAAATTTCATGAAAATCGATTCAGCAAAGAAAGAAACAAACATACAAACTTTCGCATTTATAATATTGTAACACGATGATTTAGCCATATTCTAGCGAAGATTTAATTTAATACAGTTTTTATAGTAATTGTAAATTAAAATAATACATTGGTATTACAAAAACATAATATTTAGTTACTTATTTGGGACATATCATCTACATTGGGACAAAAACATAGTATTTAGTTACCCTTGAGTGGTATGAGTAAGGAGAGTCCTTACTCATTTCCCCCTATTTAAAATGCCTCACGTAATTTATGGACGCTCCCTTACTAAATACCATTAAAGTCAAGATTTTATGAACAGTTAGCAAACTTAGTTACAGTTTTCATTTAAAAAAAAAAGTATCTTCACGCCAATATCCCCCAAGAAGTAGGCAGAGGTACAACCAAGGCACCCACGACTAGCCGAAGACACCAAGTCCCATAATGTGATAGGTGGCAAGCCTATTGCCAACCAGGCACTTTTCCAATCCTGACCAACATTTTTTTTTAATTAGAAAATTGGAAAATTCCAATTTTCTTTTTCGTTGGCCAACCCGGGAATCGAGCCCGGGACCTCATGCAGTCAAGTCCAACACCCAGACCGCTAGACCACAGTGGCGATTCATTTTAAAACAACAAAATAATGTTATAGTGAATTGCTACAACTGATGATTGATTGTAGCTACTACACCCTAGTTTTAAAAAGTGGAACTGGTTGGGTAATATTGAGGAAATTTGTTATTAAAAATATTGTATGAACTTACAGTTATTTTAATATCAGGAAATATGTCAGATAATTTGGCTTGGTACTTTTCTGGAGGTCCTACTGTGTCCACATAGATTTCTTTAATATTAGCTCCTCCCTCTATGACATTTTTTATTAATATTATTGCTGAATTCATTGATACCTGCAAATATTACCGGTAAAGAAAGAAATTAAAAATTTTGCCACTGGACTTGAATCCTCAGTAGCTCAAATTGTTAGAGCATTTGTCGGCTTGAGACAAGGTTACAGGTTCAAATTGTGTCCGGGGCGAAATTATTTCTTTCTTTAAAAATGTATAGGAATATTATTAAAACAGTATTGTATGGAAAAAAAAGGTATCTTTTTTATTTATGATATTGGAAGGCAAACAAGCAGACGGATTTCCTGATGGAAAGAAATTTACGCCGCCTAGAGACACCAAAGGTTGGAATGGTGCGTTGCCAACCTGAGGCCGGGATGTTAGGCCTCGATCAAAAGTAAGTTTACCGGCTACCTTACCCTCCAAACCGGAACACGTCATGTCGTTATGGCGGCAGGAATAGGTAAGGCAGTGGTACCAATCCGGGTGAGTCTCTGCGAAACTCTACCACCTAGTCAGATGTCACGGTGTTAGTGACGGTAAGCCTATGCACGCCTTTTACTAGCTGCCTGACAGGAAGGCAGATGGTCTATTCTGCAAAGGAGCCCGGACCAACACGGGGAAATACTACGAGGATACAATTTTTTTCATGAATGACAAAGAAACAAAATTACACATGCAAAATACGCCTTAGGTATAAACTCTTGCGAGTTATACTTGGTATCCTATACTTCACTATTAAAAAACAATTAAAACTTAAAATAATTATTAAACATTTATAAAAAGATCTAAGTTGCCAAAACTTAAGTTTATGTTGGGATTGGGCCGGACGTTATCGGATCGGCGGGTTCCGATATTACGTCACGGGGTCCCTTAAATACTCGGAGCACTTCGCTCCGTGTCCAGTGCGTATTCAAAAAAAAAAAGGAAATGTTTTTTTTATACAAGAGGAGGCAAATGAACAAGTGAGCCACTTGATGGAAAGTGATCCGCCTACCGATATCCGCAACACCAGAAGCATCACAGATACGTTGCCAACCTTACAGGACTGAGTACACTCTATTGTTCATGATTCCTAAGTTATGTTTGCAAATACGCCCTCACTCAAATCAAGCGTTACTTTGCGGAAATTCACTGTAGCATATGTAGAATAAACCTGTATTTTTATAATTCCGCCGAAACTGTGAAACTGTTGTGGCCAGAAGTCCTCCAAATAACACAGAATGTGATAAGTCTAACAATCATTTTCACCGCCCCGACATCATGCGAATTGGAAATTGGAATCTTATGTGTCATTTTAGGTACATCTGAAAAGTATTAACGGATTATTAATATTCAGTTACAAATAAACTAAACAAATCAGACAAAATAATTTATTGTTTAGTATTAACTAAATGTTAATAATTTGCCAGTATTGTGTTCAAGATTACCTAAAATGACATCCTCGATTCCATTTTTGAACATTGCATGAATCGAACTTTAAAAGCCACACAGATCACATTTAATAAAGTCAGTGCTTCGAAAACAATTCAAATTTCAATGTGAGACAACCCTACCTAACGTTCCCACATTAAGAAACTGGGTATAAAACTGATTACCTCATTCAACGAAGATTTAGCCCTTCTATACATAGAATTTGAGATAAAATTGGGTGAAATAATTTCAGCAGCCCAACCGACATTCTCCAAAGCATTATCTTTTGTCAGCATATTGAGAAATATTTCATCTCTTTTATCTTCTGTCAAAGCTTTAGAATCTGCACATCCTAACGATTCTAACACATCTTTTTTATTAATTGGACAATATGCAACTCCATACACCATTGGCCCTGAAATTTTGAAATAAAATTGAAATACAAAACCAAAGACAAGAATTCAAAAATAATCACATGATTAACTTTTGACTAGAACTTTATTTACAGAATTAAATGCAAAGAAAATTAATTAAGACTATAATAAATTTCCTAATAGTAAGTAATTACACATTGAAATTGTGGATAGGTATATGACATCATACATGTCATATCCCTTTACACAATTACAATGTGCTTGCCTGAGACTGAGATTTTTAGCCTTTTATGTTAACCATCTACCCAAGACAAGAAAATATGATGTTAAAATCAGATTGGTATAGTGATAGTACCAATTGAAACAAGTTGTTCCAGAACTATACCTACTAATACATACATAGTATAAAACAAAGTCGCTTCCTTTGTCCCTATGTATTCTTAAATCTTTAAAACTACGTAACGGATTTTGATGTGGTTTTTTTTAATAGATTTTTTTTAATTTAATAGTATTGAAGAGGAAGGTTTATATGTATGTCGGAGATATCACACGTACAGGAACCACAGGACTAGTAGGCCAAGAGCTCACAACTTCAGGGTAGTTAATGAATAATTCAGAAATATCGAAACAAAGCCATAACACCTGATTTAGTATCATCATACAACCACATCGAAAGCCTCATCATAATAATAAACAATAGAGTAGCTACGTAATTACTCCCTACACTGTTTACAAACATAACCATAATCACACACAAACAACTATAGTGTACACCCATTTGTATCTAAACAAACCATCATAAACATTGGAGTAAGCCTGCTAATATGACAACGCTACGTAAACACGTCACAGTATCCGTGTTTACGGAAACGCCAAACCCCCGAAGGGCTGTTTTTGGTCGGCACTCTTACATGAGTGCCAACCAAAATTGACCAAACAAGCTGCAACACTGTCCGAGTTATGGTAAGAAGTATAAAAAGTTTAAAAAGCAAGAGAAAATTATAAGTAGCAAAATTAGAGAAATAACAAAAAACTCTTAAATTGACCAACAGAAATGTAAATGGATAGGACACATAATCCCAGATACAAATGACAAGTGAAGCGCAATTGTCTTGGACTAATATCTAAGAAAACTCAAGCAAAGAGGACAGCAGCAATTAAAATGGAAAGATGATCTAAAAATTACGGTTAGACACCATTGGAGAAGACAGAACCCAATCGTTAGAAGCCTATTCCAACAGACACAATAAACTTCAGGATATGTTAAAGTACCCTGTAGTGCGAAATAAGGCTTCATTACATTTTATTATATATAGAGCAGAATATAACCTTACCTAACACAGGACCTCGTCCAGCTTCGTCAACGCCTAGCATACATGGTTCTTCTAAACAAATTTTAGGAGTCTGAGAATTGTTAAAAAAATTATCACAATTATTCCTTGACTTCAAAAATTCTTCCAAATTTGTAAGCGAATCCATTCCGATTTCTGAAAAACAAGGACGAAAAGTTTAGTATACGTAATAATTCGGTGAATTTACTTCTAAAACTAAGACACAGAACAACAATTCAACAATGAAAACTGAGTGTTATCATTGATATTAACAGAGAATTTTTTAATAAGTTTAAAATTTAAATGTAAAGTTATGTAAAGTAAATATTTTTAAATTTTTACCTCCAAAATCAAGCAATATTTGACAACCAAATGACATATGACAAATAAGATGACAATGTTTATTATTTTATTTTTTCCCTTTCTGAGACAGGCTAAGACCTATACGCTATACAGCCACGTCTTCCTAAACTCTTATTTTCCTATTCGTCTGTAAAATGTATAGAGTCGTTATAAAACGTCATATCTGCGTATTTACTAAAACGGTAGCCTCTCCCCAAACGAACTCTAGTAGAGTTCATTTAGTGAAATTTAGCAGTCGACGATAAAATACGCGAGACATTACTTATGTACACATGTAATTATCTTATATAAGTAACAAAATATATGTCTGTTGTTTTAATTGTGCTAGTAAACAAGTAAAATACTGTAAAATATAATTATGTGTAAAAAAATAAAATTTCTAAGTCTTCCACATTAATTACTCTCATCATCTAAACATTATATCGGTTTCTATTATTACTGACACCAACTATATATTTATACCGAACATAGAATTAAAACATATCGCCTCTGTGGTCTAGCGGTTCAGTTGTTTGGCTTGATTGCATGAGGTCATGGGTTCAAATCCCGGGTCGGGCAACGAAAAGAAAATTGGGTTTTTCTAAATTTCTAAAAAAAAAAAGTTGCTCGGGAATTGATATGTGCCCAGATGTCGATAGGCTTGCCACCTATCACATTGTGGGATTTAGTGTCCTCGGCTAGTTGTGGGTACCCAGGTTGTGCCTTTGCCTACCACTTCAGGGATATAGGCATGAAGATACTTTTTCAAATTGTTTTTCTGCCACCCACATTTCATAAAGTACCTAAGTACATTTGTAAGATAACTTGGTAAATACAGTTACCAAGTTATCTTGCAAATTACATAAATAAAAAGAACATTTTTTTTTTCAAAAAACTATGATATAGGTATAAGGTTAGTAGAACGTTTTTCACATATTTATTTCGTTTTATAATTAGTTTCAAGCACAACCTGTAAAACTACACGTTTAGATGGTGCGCCTTTAATCTCAAATATTTTTTTGCTTCACTGAAAGTTAAAGTGGTCAAAAGTCTTTAAAAATATAATGGAAACGAATAGTTCATTACAAAGCACCAATTTTATTTTATGCTTTACAGTGTCAAGTCTTCAGTATCAAATGCCATTAGGTAATAAAAAAAGGAAAATACTTCCTCTCCGTGTTGGTCCTGGTTTTTATCAATACATAGTCTAAAACAAAGTCGCGTTCTATGTCCCTATATCCTTATGTATGCTTAAATCTTTCAAACTATGCAACTGATTTTAACGAGGTTTTTCTTAATAGATAAAGTGTTTAAACAGGAAAGTTTATACGTATATTTTATATCCGTGCGAAACCGAGGCGGGCTGCTAGTGTAGAATAAACTATCTGCCTATTTGCCAAAAAATAAACTGGTGATTCTTAACAAGACTACAGATAATAGAGCGCCGTGCTGCAGTTCGTCTGGTAAGGGATCCACCACCTATTATTGCCGACACAATGATTATGTCATGTTCCGGTTCAGAGGGTAGGGTATACTATAGACTTGCACAATTGGCATCACACTCCGACCAAAAAACAGCGACGCACTTATAACATCTATGGTGTCTATATGCCATCTCTCTCAAATCTCTTACCATTAGAAAAGTCATGTGATTATACACTGTCTTCTAAAATAAATAAAATGTAAGTTAAATAAATTGTCTCATAATCCGTTTTAAGATCCTACACCGATACCGATTGAGTTCACAAGTGAAGATCTACATATCCATATATTCTTGACCTAAAAAGTTTGTGTTCAGATCCGTCCCTAGATTATTAATAACCCCGCACATCACTAATAGTAATCAGCAAATTCTAGTCCGTACTAGGGTAGTATTTTAGTCTAGGAACTAGTGATTTAGTAGCTAAAATATTCGCTAATTCCCAAAAACCGTTTGAGTATCGCTCACAAGTGAGTTGTGTTTTGCAAGATGAATAGCCTACAACTCAATAAAGTAAATAAACGGATGCTAGTCACAATGACTATTTTAGATCGTTTCTATACTTTTTAGTGGGTGCTTGGTGGAATTCTATTCTAGAAATAATTTATTAACTACACTTGTACTTTCCACAATATATTTTTACTTTAAATGTTTTAGCCAACCGGTTTCACTATTCAAACTATTTTAGAATTGAAATAAAATTATGAATTAGCCTGATGTTTCTAATTTCCAATTTAATAATAATAATAATTCTTTATTGCACACAAGTGAAATAACACAAAAGAAATAGCAGTTTTTAGGAATAAAATTATATTAGACGAGCTTGTCTCATGAAGAGATTTCTTACACCTAACCCTAGAGAGAAAATTTTAACATAAATTTTATTCTGGTTGTAATGTACAAATAAGTAAATAAAAATAAACTACACTTAAATTAATACATTAACAATTTACGGACCAAAACAATAAATATAATTCGACAGATAGTGCAACTTCAATTGTTTTTTGAATAGTGAACGAGTTCACGAATAAGAACGAGTTCGTTCACTGTGTATGAGTTACCAACTCACGAGTTACCAGCGTCCAACTTCAAGATCACAACATAATCTGAAATCTCTCGCTTCTTAGACAAAACAGCATTTTTTGTTATATTACTCATTTCCTTTTTTCAGATAAAAGTTGAATTATTGCACAAACAATTATTTATCACAAAATATAGATAGTTTTATCTTTCACTGGTAGAAGCTGTGAGCTCAAAGTGCTTTACTATTTTTATTCCTTGCAAGTTTTTAATAAATTTCAAATTCAATGACAAAGACAATGACAAAGACGCATCCATCTATAGCAGTGAAGTGCAGTGTATAGCATAATATTTTTAGATGTAGAAAATAGTTAACTTCATATTTATTCTATAAATCGTGCACGTAACAGGTAAACAATTTATTTTTATTTAAGTTGTCACAGTCTATTTTCATTATTTTCCTATTGTAATATGTGAAAACTCGTTTGTAGGTTAGACTAGTACGATTTAATATGCAGAACAACCCCCAGGAGCTTTCATGGCAGGCGATTCAGGCTATAGTGGGGGTTAAACTTCCTCCAAATGTTTTAAGATTCGACGATATCGGATTACATCTAGTCAATAACTCGATTTCTAGTGCTGAAGATTCCGATTCTGACGTTGAAATCATTGAAAATGGCTGGGAATCAGACAATAATATTTGTTCTAAACCCGAAAATTCGGATAACGAGAAGGCTTCTCCAGACCGTGAAGAAAGTGTTTCTCCAGATCTACATCTTGTAGAACCTGACAATAATAACTCTGGTAAAAATATTTTAGACTACAGGGACTATTTTATTAAAATTGATACCAAAGAATTAACAGATAACAATGAATTGAATCAAACTCATGATGATGCTGATAGTTCCAATGGGAATGTCATGTCTATTGAAAACTATTTAGAAGTAACATTATCAACAGATAATGAAGCTAGTCATATCTGTATCCAATGCAATCAGATGTTTTCCAGTGAGCAGATGCTGTCTACACATCAGTGTTGTGCAAAACCCACCGAAGAGAAGAAGTATCCTTGTCATGTGTGTTCCGAGAAATTCCCCAGTTATTGGGAGCTTAGAAAGCACATAAATAGTCATTTCCCTGGTATGTTAGACTCGAAATCTAGTTTCTGTCATCTTTGTCAGAAAGACTACACTAAGACAGGATTTATGAATCACTTACGGAAACATACAGGGGAAAGACCTTTTGTATGTGAACTCTGTCACAAAGCCTTCTCCCAGTCTAGTTCTCTCTCAATACACATGAAGTTTCATTTGAATGTTCGTAAACATGCGTGTACGGTGTGTGAGAAAAAGTTTGTCACAAAGAGTGAATTGTCTCGTCATATGACAGTTCACACTAAACAAAAGTCCTACTACTGTGGGGTCTGTGACAAAGCCTTTACACGCTCTGATAATATGAAGAAACATGAGAAAACTCATGGTTAACCTATAACCTGGGTTGAGGCATCTGTAGAAAGCAATTTTACTCTAATTATACACTATGTATATAATATTTGGACAATATATATTGTATATATTACATAGTTTATGTATTGTTTTGATATGTGTGTTCTATCACGTTTACGTATTTGCTTTTTATAGATAGTCCTAGTTTCTCATCCTTTAATTGCCAAAAATTTTGTCTTATCATTTATGTTGTAAGAAAATTATGTGTTATTTTTACCAATGAAAACTTTTCTAGTTTTAATGGAGTCAAATGTGTGAAGAGTGATATACACTCCAGTGTGCTGCTGTAGTTGCTTTTGGTTTTAAGATTTTATTTATACGACGTAATTCATCTATGGGATACATTATTAGACTAATGCCTTCACAGGTGCTTTCTCGTATCTTACATATCTTGATCCAAAGTTGCCTTTTAGATATGATAAAGTGATATTTGAACGTGTATATGGGTCAAACGTACAATGATTCTCCGATAGCAACTTTGTACTGTTTGTATTAGATAAAGAATTAGTAGGAAATAACACTGAGGCCTTGAATGCTGTAAATTTGTCACAAGACTATTGTTCCTGCTTCTTATGAGAGCTTTAATAAGTAAATATTTTTATAAGCTTTTACTTCAAGGTATAATACCAGTTGTGAAAAAAGTAATTTTGCCAAATTTTAGATAAGTAACTATTTTGTAACCAAAGCAATAATATTTTCTGATGTGCCTATTCTATACTAAGTTATGACAAAGATACCAAATACTTTCTTAGATTTTAGGAAATTCATAGAAATAACGAAAAATAAATACTGGAATGCCAAATTTTATTGTAGTCAATATTTCATATTTATAATCTTAATATAAACATTTTATTGGAATGTAGAATATTTTCCTAGAATGGTCTCAAATTTAGCATTAGCCATAATGAACAATTAGTACTGTAAGTTCGAGTATTTATTGAACATCATCTATATATGCATATCTATTTTATAAACAGCCAAAGCTTCACAACATATTTCTGTATAGAGACATAAAACTGCATACGGTATTATGTTGATGTCTTTACAACCACAGGATGGATAAATTATCCAGTAATTGCACAAAGTAGGTGCAGTCTTATGTCTCCCGAGCAGATTTTTAATATACATCACAAACAAATGGTTGTATTTCTAAATTATAATCATGACCAAGTCTATGAACTGATAATAGGGTTCATTATTTTAAATGTTATTATTCCAAAGAATGTAATTGGCTATTATACCAAAGTTTTTAGCAAATGTTTCTTATGTGCCACTTGATGTAGATACTAACTAAACTGCCCTATCTTCATGTAGCTTAATGATATTCATAATATTTATTATCTGGCTAATTTGAGTGTACACAGATAAACATCTGGTTATGAGGTGCTATTTTAAAATTATCACTGACTGACTTGAATGTTATTGGTGACAAATATACATTAATAGGCACCAAAGTTATATATTTTTGAAACTTAATCTCTGTCTGTTATATTTCAAAATAGACGGCCATGATGATTCTTCTTTATTAAGAAAATTTATTCCATTTTAATAGAAGTGTCAAAAGTTGGTATTAAAAGTTTGTTGGGGGTTTTCAGCAAACCTTAATGTTAGAAACTTATTGTACAATATGAAGTTAATTTATTAATAATTGAATTTGACATTTTGACATATTCTTGTGACTGTCACAACAAACTCACTTAGTGTTAATATACAAAAAAGTATTTTTAAATTTGGAATTTTTGCTAAAATTTTACATTTTTCTATAGACACAGATGTATGGTTCATATTTTTTATAAATCACATCCCTCATAAGGCTTCAAGTCTAATAATATTGGATAAAATAATTATGAGAGTGTAGTTGCACCTCCAGCTTTTTTGAAAAAGAAAGTTATTTATGATATTTTAAAGGTAGTTATAAAAGAAATTGATATTATCACCATTAAGTTACAAGAGAAGGGTAAAGTTTTCAATTCTTTGTATAGATTTTTATATTTAGTGTTAGATATTGCGACATTTTAATATATTTATTGTATTTAATTATTTTTTATCTAGGCGTATAGTTGCATGATTTGTTCATAGAATTAAGGAATTAGATTGAGCCAAATGAAAACGATAAACAAAAAATCTACAAGACTGACAATAATATTCAGAGTAGATATAAATATAAGCACAAAATGAAACTATTTATGCCTTAACTGCAATTTTGTAATAGGTATTTATTCTAAAACGCACATTGTTAAAACTCAACATGACAATTAGAATAAGGCCCGTTTAATTTGATAATATTTTATGAAAATTGTAATTGATTATCGATTTTATTAAAGAGTTGTTTGTTGCAAATAATGTTTTATTTATTTCCAATCTAAGGTTATTTTCCCTTTGTTCTAGGTTACAATGTCGGCAAGATTACGTAACCTTAATCCATACGAGTTGCATAAGTACCTAGTTAACGTTTATTGTTTAAATGCCAAGGGTTCAACTTCATTGCTGAAACGGGATACATCTAGAGATCGAACTGACCTTGATGTTATACGCGAGAATCATAAATTCCTATGGGAAGACGATGATGTGGCTGATACGTGGGAAAAACAACTGGCCAAAAAATATTACGACAAACTTTTTAAGGAATATTGCATTTGTGACTTAAGCCGATATAAAGAAAATAAAGTAAGTTAAAAAACTTATTTTTAATGTCATTACGCTTTTACGATGTGGTTATAGTTGCGTGGATTAAATTTATTTCGATATCTGTTAAATATTTATGCATTATTATCATTAATTCATACAAACATAACACATTAACAAAATAGGTACACTCATATAAGGATAAATTGTGTTTATTGATAATAAATATAAAGATTATTAAAACAACCGTCCAGCAAAAGGTTAAATATTTTTTCGTATCGTAAAATCTGTTTCAAAGTTAACTTTACAGATAATAAGTTATTCTCCCCTAAATTTAACGGATGTGGGGATTGTCCCCTATGAGATTGAATTGCCTTTTTTGCCCTCGATACCTTCCTTTGTGTGATATGCTTATGAGAGTAACAAAAGCAGTAATGCCTTTTTGTAGGCTAAATATAGCGCGGAACGTTATTCACCCACTTGGATACATCGTAGCGCACATCTGCCTTACTTTCCTTTCAAGTCTCAGTCGCATTTGTAAAAATAAAAACTCGTCCATGATAGGTTACTCGCAGCTGGTTTGATTCAAATTTAGATATTAGGCTGTTTAGGAATAAATCCCTTGCTTTAGATACATACGTGTGTGAAATCGATCTTTGAATTTAATTTTAGAACAAAAGCAAAGAGTACTAAAAAATAAAATATTGTAGGCTAAATAAACAGGCGCATAATAACCTTGTAATAATCAAATATCTGAAATGGTAAGGATATAATAAAACCTATATGGTTCTTTGACAAATACCTAGTTGCAAAAATTTTGAAATATTGTTCACTGTTTAATACATCTAATTAAATAGGTATATGAACACAAAAAGATTGTGACTTAATTCGTTTTTAATATTAAGGTACGCTTTTTCATTTGACTTAATCCATAAATAATGAATTTTCCAACTAATAAAAATAATTAAGTTAAAAAAACGACTTCAAAACTAAAAATTAAAAAGTAGTAGAGGTTTAATATTAATTATATATATTACCTATTATTTATATGTGCTGTTTACTTATAGGTATGAAGTCGGTGCCAAACCTTAAACTAATAATTAATTGTAAGTAAGTATACAGACTTCAAACCTATTGGTAAATTATAGCAGAAAAAAGTAATAATTTGTGTATATTTCATATTAAACCGTTATTATTTTTTACTTTTTGAAGCCGGTTTTTAAGGTAGTTATTTTTGTAATGTATTGTGTAATGGTGCGCTGCCAACCTGAGGCCGGGATGTTTGGCCTCGAGCAAAAGTAAATTTACTGGCTACCTAACCCTCCGAACAGGAACACGTCATGACGTTATGGCGCAGGAATAGGTAAGGCGGTGGTACCAATCCGCGCGAGTCGCTGCTAAACTCTACCACCTAGTCGGATGTCACGGTGCTAGTGACGGTGAGCCTATGCTCGCCTTTTACGAGCTGCCTGGCAAGGAAGGCAGATGGTCTATTCTACAAAGGCGCCCGGACCAACACGGGGTACAGACACATCGGTATTCAGCATGTTGCTGAATACCGATGTGTCTGTACAAGATGTCACTAAGTCACCTAAGGGGATCAAATTTACCAACTTGCGAAAATAGACATCGGGATAGTTGAAAGTAGATAAAAAATGCACATAAAATAAAAACTAATGGGTCTACCTTAATCAATTTTTTAGGGGACCAAATCGTAACTATTCCGCATCAAACAAAAAGAATTACGTAAATCGGTTCGGAAACCTCTGCAAAACGATGTAGGTACATAAAAAAAATATACCTACCGGCCGAATTGAGACCCCAATCAGAATCTTAATGCAATTAAGAATCAGAAATAAAAGATTTTGAGCTGGTTTCTGTGGAAATCTTTATTAGATGTACCTACTTACTAAACACTTAAAATTTCAACACCGTATTGGCCCGGGATCCTTTGCAAAATAGGCCATCTAGCTGCCTTTCTGCCAGGCAGCTCGTAAAAGGCGAGCATAGGTTTACCGTCACTCACACCATGACCTCCTACTAGGTGGTAGAGTTTCGCAGCGACTCGCCCTAGTGCTAGAGACCTAGGCGACTCGAATTTCTTACCACCAGGAATTTCGTCTGCTGGTTTGCCTTCCAATATCATAAAAACAACTATTGTGGAAGGACCATAGGTACACAACTATACCAATACATAAGATAGCAACGCACCAGTACCATTTATGGTCTCTACATACGATAGTTACCTCTCATCATCAGGATAATGTAGCAAAAGTTAGATAGGGTATTATGGATAGCCAATAATACGAATAAATAAATACCAATCAAAAATATACTCGAATTCCTAGAAATGAAAATGTCCGCCTCAATTACGAAACGAACCCCGAACGTCGTATAAGATAGGCTGGAAGGAATACTGCGGTCTTAATCAGTACTGACTAATATCGTGTTCCAGTTTAGAAAGAAAATATAATGTAAATTTAAGTAAGATGCCTAACGTTCTGACCTCAGGCATGCAATCAATATTGATGGTAATAGTACTTGCATGCCTATTGCCTAAGGCCAATTACCACTGTTTGTCACATTTCTCAAAGAAAAAGAAAACACAAGACAGAATTTAAACCCGTATCCTTGGTTCCTCGCTGATTATTTGTGTTTATAGGCTATGTTTTTGAAGTGAAAACTTCTTTAGCGGCGTTGCGCACTTTTTTTGGAATGGGTAAAAACTCTAAACTCGCGTCAGGACACGTGACCTGATTCGTAAAACAAAAATTCGTAAGATGGCGCAGAGCGCTTGCGTGAATGTTCGTGTTGTCATGTTTGTGTGCGATAGCGCAATAAATGAATATTGTATTCTACCACATAAATTATAGTACTTTCATACTGATAATTAAAGCAATTCGTGCGAAATTATTCCCTAACCATTCCAAAATATCAAAAATACACAACGTTAATATTCAGGTTTCCACTTCAGCTGGCACTCCCGGAGTCCAACCCGTATTTTTTTTTTCTGAAAATGACTAGTGTTGCCAAACTCGCGGTTTTTATAACTTCTGCTGTTATAAATACGTCTGCTTGTCTGCGTCCCGATGCATCAGGATGCCATAGATAAATTAAAAGAATCTATGCTGTTGTATGGGGTAAAGCTATGAGGTTCCGCTGAAGATGTGGTGTAGGTATTTGTTCTTTCTTGTAGAAATCTGACACTTTACACACCATAGATAAATAATAAATATCCCTGGACAAGTCACACAACTTGAATCTAACCCCAAAGTAAGCAAATTATATGCTTGTGTTATGGGTGTTAGTCATTTATTCTAATACATAGAAATATTTATATAGAAAACAGTATATATATTTAATAAACACCCAGACCCGGAAATGCAGGCATCTAAATGTTTATCACACAAATGCCTGCCCCCGTCGGGAATCGAACCCGATCCTCGCGGTTGGTCGATGAAGTTAGGCGTGTATGCTAGTCACTCGACCAACGAGGCAGTCAAATAGATGTAGGTCAACCGTGGTCTTGTGGAAGAAGTGTGAGGCTAATTATAATGTTAGTCTACCGAAGACCATACCCTCCGGACCAGACCGAACTCATTATGGCAGTGGAACCCTACCCGGCAAAACAATGCGCAGCATTCTACCAGTGGTCTTGTTAATAATGTAGAAATGTCAACATAGTCCGGACTGGACCGAACTCATTAAGTCGGTATGAATAGGTAGGGCGATAGACAAATAACAGCACTTTACCACCAGTGGTCTTGGTACTGACGAACTGCCAACATTATGGCTGATGGTCTATTCCACATAGGGGGGTTACCATAAGCTCTTAAAACAGTATTATTTCAATACTACTAATTGTCATCGGAGAAAGACAACCTCATGACGTACTCGTATAACATAAAGTTGCTTATAAAGGCGGATATTTAGTAAGATATAAATAATAATGCTTTAAGCGTTCGTGGGAAGGCCCCAGGAGGCCTGGAAAAACACGGGAGAAAACATCTTCTGTAACCTGCGTTAATTTAGTTTAGTAGCTACTATTTAGAACACGAACAGTGTGACGAATTAGGTACCAATCAATCCCGGCGACTTATCTCAAAACAGAAAGTCAAGGTATTGCTTTAGCAGAGGTAGTTGTTACTAGCAATACACCGACGCCAGTCAGTCATTGTTTGATCTGTTTGAAAGAGCCCAGTAGGGTTTTTTTTATGTTATAGGAAGGCAAACAAACAGACGGATTTCCTGATGGTAAGAAATTCACGCCGCCTAGACACCAAAGGTGGTAATGGTGCGTTGCCAACGTGAGGTCGGGATGTTAGGCCTCGAGCAAAAGTAAGTTTATCGGCTACCTTACCCTCCGAACCGGAACACGTCATGACGTTATGGCGGCAGGAATAGGTAAGGCGGTGGTACCAATCCGGGCGAGTCGCTGCTAAACTCTACCACCTAGTCGAACGTCACGGTGTTAGTGATGGTAAGCCTATGCTCGCCTTTTACTAGCTGCCTGGCAAGGAAGGTAGATGGTACATTAGTATATATCTACAAAGGAGCCCGGACCAACACGGGGTGACTCTTGACTCTCGATTTCATGCAAATTGAAATCGGATTTGTGCCATTTTGTAGGTTCAGAGTTCGTGGAAGGCGGGGATATCTTACCATCAGATTAAGTAAGTTACTTGCCTCTTCATAAGAAAACACCTTCAAATCTTCACTGCGAAAAGGCAAGCACTGACTTCTATGTAGATTAAGGGTAAATGAGGCATATCAACGATTACAAAGATAATATTTAGTACGGTGTACTTAGTGCTGGATTTACTATTGCATGTATTTTATTTTTTGCACACCGCTATTTGAATGGTTACTTATCAATGATATCTTTAGCAAAAAATAGGCTCGCGTGGAAATCATACGTGATACAACGAAAACACGAGTTTTGTTATCAATATGATTTCTTTGTCCCTCTTTTAGGTTGCAATAGTACCTACAATGGTATGGTGTAGTTTTTGTGTAAGAGGAGGTGTGATGTGGTAACACATGTCACTTTTATCTTGAAATCTAAAGGAGCTCCCACAGGATATTTTAACAATTTTAATAAGGGTGTAGCCGCAGCAAACAGCTAGTATACCTATATTAGATAAACGCAATTCAATATAATGTTTAACATTATCACCCCTGTGATCTCATGATCCAGTGTTAACTGTTTTCGTTGATTTCATAAGGACCCTTTAGGGTTACTCTTGAATATCGATTTTATGCAAATTGGAAATTGGAATCGGATAAGTCATTTTAGGTACTCTTGAACGCAATACTAGCGGAATATTAATATTTAGATCCAATGAAAACAACTAGGTTAAAAAAACCGACTTAAAACTAAGAAGTAAAAGATAATTAAGATTTAATTTTAATTATATATCTACTACTTATTATTTATATGTGTTATTTGCTAAAAGGTTTGAAGGCGGTACCGAATCTTAAACTAAAAATTATAATAAGTATTAGATTGACTTGGCACCGACTTCAAAGCTATTAGTAAATAGCACTTATAAATAATAGGTGGTATGTAATTAATACTTAATCTTTATTATCTACATGCATCCCATAGTCGCGGTAAACAAATAGGCTATCTTCTCCGTAACGCGGCCACTCTCCTGGGCGACTGGTTCAGGAAGTGGCACTTAGAAGTAAACCCTGATAAAAGTGCAACGGTGCACTTTAATCGAGGCATCACACCCAGCCAACGGATGAGACCCAGTCGTAACCCGGGTACCATCAAAATGTTCGGCTGAGCAATCCCCTGAGAAAATTCAACAAAATACCTAGGGGTCACTCTAGACCAGCCTTTCCTAAAGTGGGCGATAACGCCCCCTTGTGGGCGCTGGAAGCCTAGAGGGGGGCGGTATAAATCTTGAAACAAGAAAAAAACGA
>NJDC01002462.1:135195-149494 GCA_002245475.1 Calephelis virginiensis
TAATTTGAAGTTATGGTGGTTTTTAAATAGGTGAAAAAAGGGGGGCGCTAAAAAAATATTTATTCTCAAAGTGGGCAGTAGACAAAATAAGTTTGGGAACCACTGGTGTATAAGATACCCACTTATTTATGGCATCATTTTACGTGACACATTTTTCTGTCTGCAGAGTAATCATACCTCGACCTGTGTACTAAAAATTACGAAGAACGCAGTATGAAATTCGGCGACAGCATACAGTAGTTTTTCTATGAGCGCAACTAGAGGTCATTGAACGTAACAAATATGTGACGGCAAATTTCTCTCGTTGAAAAAGTTTCGCTAAAAAAATGCCATAAGGAAATCCATCCGTTTGTTTGTCTGATGATTTTATAAGAAGAGGAGGTTGTTAAATAGTAACGGTAGCAAAACTTACCTTGACATCACTCTCAGGCGCAACGCTAGTATCATCTGATGCAATATCAGAAACAAAAGCAGTAAACGCTCTTTGAACGCTCTGATTTCTCGACCTGAAATGTAATAAGAAACTTTGTATTAACCGGGCGTTAGAAAGTCAAACCTTCGTCATTTTGTAGAAACTAAAAGTTACTACTATACTATAAAGTTTCGGTCATCGTAACATATTGACATTTATGTCAAAAATATCTCGTCAAAAAAATGTAGCTCTATATTACTGTTATAAATTATAAATTACAGTCCTAACAAAGACCTGAGCCCTTACCATGAGTTTACGGCTTGTCAAGTTATATATACTCGCTACCGTCTCTGTAAATTATACATATGACAGCTTTGAACAGCGCCCCTATCGGTAACTAAGAGAAACACATTTTTAGACCAAAAGTGTCATAGTTTTCGACACGTAACTTCCCGAACGGGTTTTGGCGCCATCGAGAGAAAAGGTGGTCGAAGTTTTTTCAAAATTATTGAATTTCGCGTTAATTTTGAGTGAAATTAGTCAATTTTGGTGGCATTTTGTACAATTTTGTTCAGTGAAAGTGCACAAATGAAATAAATCATGAAGAAATTAGCGTATCGTATATTTTCTCGCTGCCGCCAAATCTCATTACATGAGCTTGTGTAAAAAGGCCACCGCTTTACCCAAGAGCCTGACATGACTTACTGACGACTTATGACTGATGACTAATTATAATTGATATAAAATTCGATGCAAATTTCTACTTGACTAATGGCAAAATACTAACGAGATTGCCAAAACCTAAAGAAAGAAAAGAAAAAAACTTACCGAACATAATCTATACCAACTTATGATAAAAGCTCTGAAGTCATTTCCAAATATTGCTTACTCTCTCTCTAATTTACCGGTCTTTTTTTCTGAGAATTTGTCACTCGTCACACATGTCACTAACAAATTCAAAGCGAAAGAGAGAATGGTATATCAGAGTGAGTCATCAATATTTGGAATTGACAGCAGTAGGATTACTCCTTAATCTCGATTTCACGCAAATTGGAATCGGATATGTCATTTTAGGTACTCTCAAACACAATACAAGCGGATTTTTAAAATTTTATTCCAAAAAAATAAACGAATTGAATAAAATAATTTATTGTTTATTATTAACTAAATCTGCTAGTACTGTATTCAAGAGTGCCTAAAATGACATATTGGATTCCAATTTACGTAAAATCGAGATTTATGAATAATTCTACTGGTCTTTGTTATGTGCGTAATCTCCAGAAGTAATATATCTTCATACGTAAAACATTTAATTTGAAATATACAAAGAAAGAAGATCGTTGACCGCCTTCTTGCCTAACCTGGCTTTAGACTAACTGAGAGTCTTGGATTCGATATTCTACGAGCGCAGACATTTGTGGGATAAATATCGCTATCTGGAGTTTGGCAGATTTCCAATCTTGTTAAAGCTAAGAACAAGTTGTCAAGATACTTAAGATGTGATTGTTACTGCGGTTGACTCGAAAGTGGTTCCGGTAGCTCTCTTTATAACGGTCTCGTAGGGAATATTCTTACCCAACATCTAGACGTTCTCTCTATATTTTTAATTAAAATACATTAGCTTTGGGAGCGACATGCGTTGTGTGGAAGTTGTCAGCTTGTCACCCCGACCACACACACACACACACATATATACAAATAGCAAAGTTCATAGAGCCGTGAAAATTGTCGAACGTAAGTCGCGGACGTGACCTTGAGCGTTCAGATATGTTAAAGATATCTGGTGCGCTGGATGTTTATGTCAGCCGTAAGCGTCCGTGGACGGTATGTGCACACTTATCAGTCGTGGTCGTAAGCCGCAGCTGATAATATGTTTCCAGGTCAAAGTGTACCTGTCGATGGCCGGGGCGTCGACGGTGAACCTTTGCTGGTGAGCCACGGTGGACTCGTGCGGCATGAGCATGGCGGGCGCGCGGAACATGTAGCAGAACGGGTAGTACATCAGGTTCAGGGCCGACGCCGCGTACAGGTCCGCGTATCGGACCACCTGCACGACACATATATACAGGGTTACATTTCAAGTACCACTCAAATTTTGAGATACGATTAGGAATCGATAACTCAAGTAATTTTTACGCAAGATAAAAGATTCGTGGTAATAACGTCAACAAAGCATAAAACTGGTCCCACCGACCACAGTCGCATTCTTAGGCTGATGACGTCATGATTCGCACTAGGTTCGACAGAGCGCGACAACAAGTGAAGTATTTTTATGGACTGTTTTAAAATAATTTTTATACAAGTGAATCTTTAAATTTGGCGATAACATTTAATCTTTTATACATATTAAAATTTGCCCATTCCTTTCATAGTATATATGTATGTTCAAAAAAAAATATGTTGATTTAAAAGAAATTGTGATATACATTTTGTGAATACGAGGAATAAAAACAATCTCGTTGTTCATGTGCCTGGTCTCCACAGAATAAGCCATGAGCCAATGTATACATTTTTACAATAAACTTCCCGAAAGACCTTCTATAACATTCATTCATTAACTATAATGTATAAAATGTATCAAAGTAAAATTACACAAAATATGTTACTATTACATTACATTATAAACAACTAAATCATTCTTTTACTTCGTTCCACCCGTTTAGTTTGTATGAGAAAATCAAATGTTGATTGAAATTAAAATATTGTTTTTCGTGTTTTCCTTGCAGTCGAACGGGATAAAAAGTATCCTACGTCCGTCTCCTTGTCCTAAGCTTCCTCCTCATCAATTTTCAGCAAAAACACAAGCCGTTCTTGTGGTATAAATAGTATAACTTGTTTCATTACAGATATTGTATAATGTATGATGTATTGCTACCTAATTTGTTGTTTCTTGCCGGATCTACTCAGCGAGTGGCTGCGGAAACGCATTAATGGTTTTTAGTATTCAATAGATAACTCACAAGTGCCACATGTAAATTTAAATAAAAATCGTTGTACAAGTCACTCGGTTCTCCTATGAGAGTTTCGATATAGAAACTGTCCAAGTATTAAATAATTAACCAAATATAATGAAAGTGATTATAGTAAATGATAGGAGTTTGTTTCGCCGTTTCTTCTCCTGTCTGGCTAGGTTTGGAAACGGTGGTGGTTTTACGGTAGACAGGGTTAAATTTAATTATAGTTTTTAAATGTTTTGGTAATAAATAATTAAAGTATTAAGTATAAGGTAATAAATATAAGTAAAATATAAATATAAATAATCGGCTTAAAAGTTAAAATATATGTAAATAAATAATATTTTTTATAAATGTTAAAATATTTGCACACCAAAATATGATAGAATATATTTTTGAAGAAAGAAACACTTGTACAATCAGGGCTAAAAATTAAACAGTTTAAGTTGTAGCCCTGATGGTGATGTATAAGCGAAACCGGTAGGCTACTAATTACAAAGTAATAAATTATAAGTGATAAGTAAACCAGTACAAGTGTTTCTTTCTTTAAAAATATGAATATTTGGAAGTTTTACCAAGCGCCGACGATGGAAAATATCAAATATGATAGAATATGTTGATATATTTAAATATTTTTGTAACATCTCATTTACACACATATTCCGCAAATAAATCATTTTCTTTCTTATTTCTTTCTTTTTTTCACTCAAGTATTTTAAATTAACAGGTACTTCATACCTGTGACGAGAAGAACGTCTGCCTGGACCCAGAGCGGAACAGCGACCCGAGCATGCCGTAGGCCAGGTCCATCTTATGAGTCACGTCGCGTATCGCGGTACGCAACTTCGATATGTCGGGCTTCTCCTTTGTACTCGAATCTAAATCTCTGGAAAAAAAATTGTTTTATAAAAAAAATTCTTTTTTATGTCTTTTTATAATACGACTAGCAGCTTGACGCAGCTTCGCCTGCGTAACTTGGCTTCTACTGCACCGATTTTGATGAAACAAAGCCTATGTCACTCAGGGACAATGTAGCATTAAAGGTGAAAGAATTTTTGAAATCGATCCAGTAGTTCGGATCCTATTCATTTGTATGAAAAGGGTTATGAATTTGAAGGAAGCAAGACAGGTTTGTCAGGATCATGAGGCCTGGCACTCGATACTCTCTGCCTACCCCGTAAGGGACTTGGCGTGAAGATATGTATGTATGTATGTATTAATTTCAAACAAACAAACAAAAAACCAAACCTTTCCTCATTAGTATAGATGAACAACAAAACGGTAATAGACAAGTGCTGTCTCTAGATACTGTTGTTGTTTTTTGTGTGAAACCTACCAACTTATATATCATCCAGCATGAAACAAGACAGTGACGAGTTCTGACAGCGGCAAAAATAGTTTAGGCGGAGGTACAACAGCACGACCACCTACTTGTATCTGACTGACTGTACTTGAGGAATAGCCCAGTAGTCTATTTCACCTCTAATGGCTGATGGGATCGTCACTTCCCAAGTTTAATAAAGGAAATATTTTTTCTTCTGTATTAAAAAAACGAAAACGACACTGATAGCGTCTGACACGCTAACTTACTAACTGCTCTTTAATACTTACATATTATGTAATTTTTTTTATGATATTGGAAGGCAAACAAGCGGACGGATTTCCTCATAGGTAAGAAATTCCCGCCGCCTAGAGACACCAAAGTTGGTAATGGTGCGTTGCCAACCTGAGGCCGGGATGTTAGGTCTCGAGCAAAAGTAAGTTTACCGGCTACCTTACCCTCCGAACCTGAAAACATTATGACGATATGGTGCCAGGAATAGGTAAGGCGGTGGTACCAATCCGGGTGAGTCGCTGTGAAACTCTACCACCTAGTCATATGTCACGGTGTTAGTGACGGTAAGCCTATGATCGCCTTTTACGAGCTGCCTGGCAGGAAGGCTATTCTGCAAAGAAGCCCAGACCAACACGGGGATTATTATACCAAAATAACATTTTTTACAATTTGTCTATCTGTCTGTTTGGTCCAACTAAACTCTGCAACGGCTGTAGTTGCAGGCAGCTTAAGCAAAAAGGAGTAACCTTGGCTACTATTATTTTAAAAAAAATCTAAAATAAATCAATAATAACTATTTTGTTGAATTCCACGTAACCAAAGTCGAGGGCACATCTAGTCTTTAAATATAACCAACATTAATATAAACACTCACTTGTACATATCTCCCAATTTAATGTCAAGGTCTTGCAGTTGCGCGAACAGCTGACACTTGTCGGTCCACACGTGCAACTCCTGGACCAGTTCCGGCACGATGAGGAACGTTCGCCAGCCGCCTATCTTCTTCGACTTGAGGATGTCGCCGAATATGTGATCACCAATGTACAATACGTCCTTGCCTTTGGCGCTTATCAGCTCGGTGAACACGTCGCAAGAGCCTGCCAACAATGTGTCAGAGATGCAACATTTATCAATTTCGAATATCTAAGATCATTACAAAGTATAAATTATAGCCAACATAAATCCGTGCTAATTTTACAAAAATTCTCTGTGGTCTAGCGATGGATTGTTGGTATTGACTTCACGAGGTCCCGGGTTCGAACCCCGGGTCGGGCAACAAAACAAATTTGTGAAAATTATCGCATTATGAATATATATACTTTCCCTATACAATTTTTTATTGGGCTATTAGATCACAGATGCAATAGAGATGTTGCAGTTAGCTAAATGAAGCCTCAGGTTCAATTCCCTGGTCAAACAACTTAAATGTAACAAATAGTAGTTTTTTAACTTTTTTAACAAAAACAACGTTGCGCGGGCTCGTTTAAATGCCAAGTTGGGGACAGATTTTTTTTGGAACAATACTGCTTCCTCTGACATTGTAAATTAAATATTTTGCGATTCGTATTTTCCCTGTATATTCCATAGACTGTTAGTTGTGCGTTTTTATACTGGCAATAGATTTGCTACCTATAGTCCCACAAATTAAGGTTTAAGTAGGTATAATCACCCGAAGTACTTCGGGGATATAGGCGTGAAGGTAACGAGCAAGCCGAAGACACTAAGTCCCACAATGTGGTAGGTAGTACGCCTATCGAAAACCGGGCACATTTTTTTTATTAGAAAATTGGAAAAACCAAATTTTATTAATACATTGTGATTATATATAACTCCATATTTAATGTGGGATTTCTACCTTTGGCTAGTTGTGGGTGGCCTAGTTGTACATCTGCCTACCTCTGCGTGAATAACGGCGTCTAATAAGGTTTATTACCTTTTTCAAAATTTATAGTATTAAATACTATATTACTATACTGTACTAGCTTATTTGCTAGTAGTCGCGTCTCAAAGAAGCGATGTTATTGTATAACATTACGTTTATAGGGGATTGCAGATTGATACACAACAACTGTTTCATGTCATTAGACTGGAAGAGAACACTACTTTCACGATAAAGCCACCTTTGTGTATTATTATTCTTTAAGATTTTTTTTGTTTTTTTTTTTTGGAATTCTCGATTCGACTCTGTATTTTGAAGATCTAATCGCCTTCACAACCTTGCCATAAAACATAAATCAAATCATAATAAATATATTATGTAGCGTATGTCGACACCTGTAATTCTTATTAGTCATGAACATGATGAATACGACGGTAGCTGTCACATATTGGCATTCGATGTAGTTCAAGTTATTTATAATTTGGTAATATATATTTATATATAGCATTTTGCCGCTTCAAAATGTAACAAACTAATCGCGTTGAATTTTGAGTATGTTTAACAGTAATATCGTTTCGTACATATCATTTTTAATAATTGTATAAGCAAAAAAATATTATGTATCTTCCCGCTCATATCCCCGAAGAGGTAGGCAGAGGTACAACCAAGGCACCCACGACTAGCCGAAAACACTAAGTCCCACAATGTGATAGGTGGCAAGCCTATCGCCAAACGGGTACATTTCCAATCCTGACCAACATTTTTTTAACTAGAAAATTTGAAAAATCCAATTTTCTTTTTGTTGGCCGACCCGGGATTCGAACCCGGGACCTCATGGAGTCAAGTCCAACACCCGGACCGCTAGACCACAGAGGCGATAAAAAAATAAAATATTATAAATATGTTATCGCCTCTGTGGTCTAGCGGTTCAGTTGTTGGACTTGACTGCATGAGACCGACCCGGGTTCGAATCCCGGGTCGGCAACAAAAAGAAAATTGGGGTTTTCCAATTTCATAAAAAAAAAATTTTGCTCGGGATAGGAAATGTGTCCGGTTGGCGATAGGCTCGCCACCTATCACATTGTGGGACTTAGTGTCTTCGGCTAGTCGTGGGTGCCTTGGTTGTACCTCTGCCTACTTCTTCAGGGATATGAGCGTGAAGATACATAATATTTTTTCGGTCGGGAATAATACCTGAACGTCGCAGTTGATTGGTGGGGGTTAGGAATGTATGCTAAACACTTGGTGATCGAGGCCTTCAAGAAATTGACTTTTTGAATTCACACAAAGGCGGTCTTACAGTAAAGGAAATAGTGCGTATAACTAAACCGATGAATGATATAAAAAAAAAAAACTTAAAGCGAACTAAAGAAAAGGAAAAAAAATAATATTACTCATATTATCTAAAAAAATGGTGACCTTCCATTTTTAGTATTCATGTTTCAATGTCAAAAACGTGTGTCAATCTAATTTTTAGTGTTCAAATTGGCAGAGCGACTCTTCTGTGTGTTTGTTCGAGAAAACTCTTGATCGCATGATTTTGTGTCTATTTTTAAATGGCGGCGAGGACCGGATGGAGGCTGTAGGGTACATACTAACAACTGGCAAAAAAACGCAACGTATAATTTGGCATTTTCTATCACATATGTCCTACCTAAAATGGAAAACGTAGGTATATAATACTTTTCAATGGTATTTCAATACTATTAAATATTGTTTAAAAACATTTAATTTACTACAGTTGCAAATACATTACTGAAAACAAAGATGCTTTAATTTTTGTCCCTATGCTACTACACTACATGGGGTCCCGGGTTCGATTCCCGGGTCGGGCAAGTCGAAAATGTGTTTTTTATTTTTCTAATATAAACAAACCAGCCCGAGAAAAGGGCCCCGTTGGTGATAAGTTGGTTACTTTTATATTTGATACGTTACTATTTTATATTTAACTAGCAGCCCATCTTAGCTTCACATGGGTGGACTAACTTCTATATTATACATATAAACCTTTCTCTTAAATTACTCTATCTTTTAAAAAAAACTGTATGAAAATATATTTCGTAATTTTAAAGATCTACGCATTTATATGGACAGACAGCGGAAAGCGACTTTATTTTATACTATGTAGTGATTTTTTTTTATTATAATAATGAAAGGCAAACAAGCAGACGGATTTCGTGTTGGTAAGAAATTCACGCTGCCAAGAGACAACAAAGGTGGCAAATCAGGCAACAAAAAGAAAATGTAGTTTTTCCATTTTTCTAATAAAAAAAATGGTGCTCGGGATTGGATATGTGCTCGGGATTGGATATGTGTCCGGTTGGCGATAGGATTGCCACCTATCACATTGTGGGACTTGGTGTCTTCGGCTAGTCGTGGGTGCCTTGGTTGTACCTCTGCCTACCTCTTCGGGGATATGGGCGTGAAGATACTTTTTTCTAGTTTTAGCGTAGCAAAACTGCAATAAACCGACTTCGACTTCAATAAGTAAATATACAAGTAAGTAAAAGTCAAATCACCGCTACTGATAGAGTGCTGCACAGCAACATGCCCGGGTAGAGATCCACCACCTTTCCTATTCCTGTTGTTGTTGGACTTACGTTGTACCAGGATTAAGTAAAGCGGATGAGTTAGTAGGGGTCACCAGCTAATATATTAATTAAAGACAAATTTCTGTTACTATGTTATACATATAAATTGTTGACCCGGCGAACTTCGTACCACCATAAGTTGGAAACACAGCGACAGCAGCGTCTCCCCTTTTAGAGTCTAATTGTTTTCAAACCATACAGGGACTTATTCGAATTTACATACATTAAATCAACCGAATTGTTCCAGCCGTTTAGGAGTTAAGCGGCACGCACACGTACCGAAGAATTATATTAATTTCCACTTAGAACGCTTATCGGAATTTTCCCTACTGTACGATAAACGCGAACATTGGAAACATTCTGCTGGCCCACATGTTTACTCGTGATATTTTTATCAGTAGCCTGGCAGTACATTTCTTACGAAACTTCTTTAATCGTTTTCATCAACATCGTTTTAGCCTTTTGAAATAAAAACACGTTTGACCTAACCAAATGACGCATTTATAGGGATGACTATTTAATCGTTTCCATCATTATTTATTTAGCCTTTTAACATAAACTATTGGTCCGGGCTTCTTTGCCGAACGGAATAGACCATCTGCCTTCCTGCCAGGCAGTACGTAAAAGGCGAGCATAGGCTTATCGTACCTAACACCGTGACATCTGACTAGGTGGTAGAGTTCCACAGCGACTCCTTACCACCACTCCATACCACCGCCTTATTTATTCCTGCCGCCATAACGTCAGTACTTGCCGTTGACGTGATCCGGTTCGGTGGGTAAGGTAGCCGGTTAATGTACTTTTGCTCAGGGCCTAACATCCCGGCCTCAGTTTGGCAACGCACCACTACCACCTTTGGTGTCTATAGGCAGCGTGAATTCCTTACCATCAAGAAATCCGTGTGCTTGTTTGCCTTCCTATATAATAAAAAAAACTACAAAAAAACACATTTGACTTACCAAATTGGACGCATTTATTTCTATAAGGGATTTTAGGTTATTTTTTATAATATACGAAAGCACACACAGACATATTTCCAGATGGTATGAAAAAAGAAAAAAAAGTATCTTCACGCCCATATCCCCGCAGAGGTAGGCAGAGGCACAACCAGGGCACCCACGACAAGCCGAAGATACTAAGTCCCATAATGATGGTATGAAATACACATAATTCATATTTTTAAACAAAGAAACACTTGTACTGTTTTACGTATCACTTATAATTTATTTATAAGTTATTATTTTTATGATGCTGTATAAGCGAAACCGCTAGGCTATTTACAAAATAATACATTATAAGTGATACGTAAAATACTCGTAGTACAAGTGTTTCTTTGTTTAAAAATATAAATATTTGGAAGTTTTACCAAGCGCCGACTATGAAAAATATCAATAATAAATACACATAAAACTAATTTTAGCGTAGGAAAACTGCAATAAACCGACTTCGACTTCAATAAGTAAATATATAAGTAAGTAAAAGTCAAATCACCACTGGTGATAAAGTGCTGTACAGCAACATGCCCGGGCAGAAATCCACCATACCTCCTATTCCTGTCACCATAATGACTGTCATGTTCCGGCCCGAACGGTAGCCGGTAAACTTGCACAATAGGCCTAACATCTCGATGTTAGGACAGCGACGCACCTGTAACATCTATGGTGTCTATTGGCCACGGTTGTCTCTTACCATAAGGAAACCCGTGTGCTTTTTAGAGATAACCATCTCTTATCATCGCGAGAGAGTGGTTCAGTTGTTGCACTTGACTGCACGAGGTCCCGGATTGCAATCCCGGGTCGAGCAACAAAAAGAAAATTGGGTTTTTCCAATTTTCTAAAAAAAAAATGTTCCTCGGGATTGGAAATGTGCGCCCGGTTGGCGATAGGCTTGCCACCTATCACATTGTGGGACTTAGTGTGTTCGGCTAGTCGTGGGTGCTCTGGATGTGCCTCTGCCTACCCCTTCGGGCATATGGGCGTGAAGATGTTTTTTTACATACACAAAAATCAGTATTTTCCTCGGAAGCCAATATACAAAAAAAATAAAAAAACCTCCCCCTTTTTAAAGTCGGTTAAGAATATCAATATATGTATGATATTATATCTTACCTCCAGAATAAACAAGTCCCTCGTGAAGGGGTCCGACATGGTGACCCATCTTCAGGGCGCCCGTTTGTGTGTCCACTTGACGTAGGGTTGTACCTTCACCAAAAAATAATGGCTTCTTGGCGTCCACCACTATCCAGTCGAAGTACGTCTTCCAATTCCTATGAGGCTCACCTGGCTGCTCAAAATATATTTGCATAATTTTTTTAATTTATTTTCCTTAAAAATACAATTAAAAATACAGAAATATAAATACATACACAGGCATATATAAATATATATATATTTTTTAAAAAGAAACAATATTTAAATTTTATTTTTTAATTTCGTGCAAAAGGTCATCAAATCATCAAAAATCTCAGATGAAAAAACATACAAACAAAACGAGTACTTCCATCTTTTATTGGAAGACGATAAAAAGTTTTTTTAAATTATAGAAATCCCCTTCATTTTTATCGATTTCAAAAAAAGGAAGAGGTTTATATATTTTTAATATATGTTTATCGATTATTTTTAGAAAGAGCGTACCCACTTTCCGTTGGGCCCATTATTGTCACCAAGACTGAATCGGATGATGCAAACCCAGAGAAATCGAAAAAATATGCCACTTTTGTGTACTTAGACGGTATAACCATTAAAAAAAGTAGTTTTTATGCAGTTTTACTGCCCTGAATCTATTTAAATTTATGTTAACGGTAATGAAAAGAATTATTAATATCGTCACAGAACTTGAATCTTCAGTAGCTCAAATGGTTAGAACATTCGTTGTCTTGAGACGAAAGGGTACCGGTTCAAATCTTGTCTAGGGTTTGTTTATTCAAATTTGTAAGAAATTGTAGATATTTAAATTTATATTCTTTAATCATAAAAAATAAAATAAGTGAAGTGTTAAATAATACAGAAACAAAGGTAAACAAAATTTATTTTTTGCCCTAAAAGTAACATTGTTAACTAGATTTATCAAATTTCATTAAGAATTTGATTATCCAAAAAAACACTGAGATAACACACATAAAACATATAATTGAGCTAAGAACTTCCTCCTTTTATCGAAGTCGTTAAAAAGTTTCTATGAAAAAAATTTTGTTTTCTTCAGTGCCTGTAATTTGTGAGCGGTACTATTGTGTCAGATAATATTTTTTAGACTAAAAAAAAAGTATCGTCACGCCCATATCCTCGAAGAGTTAGGCAGAGGCACAACCAGGGCACCCACGACTAGCCGAAGACGCTAAGTCCAACAATGTGATAGGTGGCAAGCCTATCGCCAACCGGGCACATATCCAATCCCAAGTAGCTTTTTTTATTAGAAAATTGGAAAAACCAAATTTTCTTTTTGTTGCCCGACCCGGGATTCGAACCCGGAACCTCAAGCAGTCAAGTCCAACACCCGGACCACTAGACCACAGAGGCGATTTTAAACTAGATGTGATTTTACTACTGCTGGTAGAATACTGTGGAGCAACTTGCCCAGATAGGGTTCCATCCTTACCTATTCCTGCCGCCCTAATTACTAGGTAGACTATCCAGTAGACAGAATAGGCCTAACATCCCGACGATGCACCTGTAACATCTATGGTGTCTATAGACCAATATTGTCTCTTACTATCACGAAAACCGTGAGCTAGTTCGTTGACAGTAACTTGCATTGTTAGTGAGAACACAGATAAATTTAATTATGATGACTAGAAGAGGTCAAGCTAAACAAGAGGAGAGTAAATTGCATATAGCATTACTAGAATTAAAAAAAAGTAAGGAATTGTGTGATCAGTTAATTAGAGAAAGAGATGATAATGAAAAAGAAACGTTGAGTATATTAGAAAATAATAAAAAATTGAAGTTAGAATTGGCTGCACTGCACAATACTACTACTACACTACTACATAGATGTTATAAATGAATGTAGTAAACTTCAAACGATTATTAATAGTTTTGATCAGTGTAATGACGAAGTTGAGGTGAATATAACGCGAATTTCTGACCTGGAACGTCAACTAAATGTAGCTCATTCGACTATAGGCTCCTTAAATTGTGAAAACAAAAATTTGAAATCTTCGCAAACACTGAAAATGTTTGACAACCTTATCGGTGTCTCAGACAGCCACCGCACTAAAATTAGCGGTTTGTCAAATAATAAGTTAAAAAAATACATAAATATTAATAAAGTTATAAGGAAAACACAAAAATTAATAAAAAGAAATAAATTACATCTGACATGTTGTAAAAATAAAGTGAATGTAATTGAAAAAATTAATATGTATAAAACTAAATCAGAAAATTTAAAACATAGATATGAGTCTGAGATTCACCTTCTAGAGACAGAAATAGACAGTCTAAATTAAAACCTAAATTATGTGACTACTAAATATGCATTATCGAAGAAAGAAATTCAAGAACATATAAAAGCATTGGAGGAATTAACTTATTTATCAAATTATAATCATGAACGTTTTAAATCGTTAACTCAACATCATATGTGTCACTGTAATTTGTCACAAGAAAATGGTCACATTTCATCACAAACTGTGACATCCATGGATAAATGTAGCAATCTTTCGATTTAAAACAATTTAGGGAAATTTGATGTGGTAATGTTCAGTGACGAGCTAGGAAGGTCTATGGGCTCACTTTTATCAAAAAGTTTAGAAAAAAATATACTAAAAAAATGAATTAGGGCGTCTTTATGAAACACAATAAATTTTATAGCAGTCCTTCATAAGAGTTATTACAGTTGTCTCTTAAACTAAGAATGTTATTTACGGCATGACCATTGACTTCCAATGACTATTTTATGCGACGAATCATAAAATAGTTTTGTATCTATCACAATTGACGTGTTACTGTAAAAATTTATACCTACTGACACTAAAACTAAAACTACGTTAAGTTATATCTAGGACAAACAAAAGAAAATGTTCCATCACTACTCTATTACGATTTACGTGTAGAACTATCCTGTTTGCACTTTGCACAATCATGACAAAAAATAATAAAACGCCTTAAGAAAATGCATCTTCACGCCTAT
>NJDC01002462.1:158707-174194 GCA_002245475.1 Calephelis virginiensis
ATTTTAATTCTTGCTCTTGTAAAAAATATGTACAGAAATTGCAGAGCGCACTGTAAATCCTTTATGCGAGTATTATATCCTACTAATATTATAAATGCAAAAGATTGTACGTTTGTTACTCCTTCACGCTAAAACAGCTGAACCGATTTTCATGAAATTTGGCACGCACGTAGGTAAATAGAATTAACTCATAGGATAGTTTTTATACCGAAAAAATGTTCCTGCGGAACCATTAACCACACGGGCATCGCCGCAGGCAACATCTTGTTGAATACACATTTTTATACATAACATGTAGGTCATATGCGTTAATATGTTAGATAAGAAAATATACCATTTTGGTATAAAACTATAATAATTCCAATGAAATATTCTCACCTGACCGGAAAAGAAGGATCATATTCAAATTCCAATATTTCTTGAGGGTATCCCTTGTGGACTAGTCTTTCTTTGGTTAGATTGAATCCTAATGTCTCGTATTGTGGGGATTTGTACTCTGGAAAGAAATTATATGTTAATTTTTTGCAAAACACTGTAGGTAACTAATTTTGAGTTCAATGAAACTGCAAAAAACCGACTTAGAGTTCAACAATTATGTCACTCAGAACACAACAATTTAGTATTTATAAAAACACTCTTTCGTTATCAAATTATAACTCCATCATCTATAATTTAAGAGCAATAAAACTGCAAAAGTCGAATTCGAATTCAATAATTGTGCCATCCAGTACACAACAATTTTAATATGTATAAAAACACACTTTTGCTATCTAATTGTAATTCTAACATCTATAATTTAAGAGCAGTAAAACTGAAAAAACTCGACTTCGATTTAAATAAACAAAACATTTCCTAAAATCTCGATTCAGTGACAATGGGACATACCTACTCGGAAGTACGCTCTTAAAGACAAAAAAAATTGCGGATATCGATTAACATACATAAAAATATAGAAGGTTACATTAAAAAAACCAGCCAAATTTTTAAGAGAGGGTTGAGAATCAATAACGATTTTTGAGGTAATCAAATTAAAAAAAAATTAGTTTTTATCCGACGCAAAATACAACTTAAACAAATCATTCATTTGGTTCCCGCCGACCGCAATCGCATGCGCAGACTGGCGACATCATGATTTAATCTCCTCTGTGGTTTAACGGTCCAGGTGTTGGACTTGATTGTATAAGGTCTAGGTTCGATTCCCGGGTCGTGCCCGACAAAAGAATTTGGTTTTTCCAATTTACTATAAAAAAAAAATTTGGTCAGGATTGGGTGTATGTCCGGTTGGCTAGCCACCTATCACATTGTGGGACTTAGTGTCTTCGTATAATCGTGGGTGCCCTGGTTGTGCTTCTGCCTACCTCTTAGGGGTTACGGGCGTTAAGATACTTTTTGTCCCGTCGTGACTACGGCCTATGCAACTAGGTCGAAATATCGACAAATAAAAAAATAAAAAATAAAAATATATTGTCTATATCCCGTATAAATATTTAGAAATGTTACTAATACGCCATGATTTAAGTTTAAAATCGTACGTTATCATGTTAGCCTTAACTCCTTTGTATTAAAATTTGGCCGGTCCTCTGAAAGTAATCCTGTATAAAAGTCTCATATATGTATTACCTCCACTTTTTTAGGAGACGGTTTATAAAATATTTACGTCATGCATATCGGTAAAATGTTTTAACTATTTACATCCGCGGTGATACTTTAGTCCAGTGGTGCGCAAACTTTTTTTACCGAGGGCCGATAAGTTAAAAAAAATCTAGTGGCGAACAGTAAATTTACATAAATCTTGAGGCGGGCCGGTTAATTAATAACACCTAAAAAGATCTGTAAATATAACGATAATAAAACGTTGTATAAAGGTAAAAAAAGGCATTTCCTTTAATTTTTAAAATTTTTTACTAAAATAAATCGATTTATGAAGTCTTAATATATAAAATACGCATTATATACGTTTGAAGTGTCAGTGTCTTAATTGTTCAAATATCTATAGCCTTTTAACTTTTTGACCATTAATTTTTTTAAGGAGGTCCATATTTTTACTGAAAAAAAATGCTCGGCGGGCCGGATTAAAAACCTCTCACGGGCCGGATGCGGCCCGCGGGCCGTAGTTTGCCCAACACTGATTTAGTCGTCGTATTTACTTCACAATTCTAGGCTGTGTAACAGTTAATCTGTGTCACATTATGTATAAGTATAGTAAACATTGAAATGAGTTGTTAATTTATTGCAAAATTTCAATTTGCATTAGATCTATTTACGGGACAACTTGTCGGTCTAGTTTAGTAGCTTTAATGTAATCAAAAGGAATTATAAAATACACAATATAAATACGGTCAATCATATAATAATATATGGTCTAGTGGCAGTGACGCTAATAAAAACATCTGTAACGGGGATTACCTAAGTGCCCCCTTGGAATTAGATTTTCCACCTACCACCTTCTGGGACTGAGTGGTATCTTCGTTTAATTATGGGTACGCTGGAGGTACATCCGCTTACCACTTCGGGGATATGAGCTTGAAAATATTTAGTAAAAAATATGACTACGTGTTAGATGGCTAATGGCGTCAGTGCTCGCCGTTGTTGTGTTCTGTGCGTGAGAGTTATGGCAAGTTCCCGGTCAAAAATAGTGTTTACAGGTGACGGTAGTCTCTTAACGTTAAGGGCTCTCCTAACGGTAAGAGACTACCGTCACAAGCTTTATATTTTACAACATAAATATAATCTGCGTTGAAACATTGTAATAATTCTGTTTTAAGTTATACCATAATCGGGCTATCCAACTTCTGATTATAAGAGACAACCGTGGTGTATAGATATCTACCATAAATATTACCACCAAGTTAGATTTTTGGTGCAAGTTTACCGGCTAGCTTACCCTCCGACAGGGATAGATGATGGGATGTATCTCTCCCCGAGCAAGCACAGCACAGCACTTTAGCACCAATGGTCTCGTTAGTACCTACGCTCGCTTCTTACGAGTAGCTAGGCAAAGGCAAATGGTATATATATTCTATTCAGGGGAAAATGAGTAATTACATCATAAATATCCCCGAAGAGGTAGGCAGAGGCACAACTAGGGCGCCCACGACTAGCCGAAGACACTAAATCTTACAATGTGATAGGTGGCGAGCCTGTCATCAACTGGGCACATATCCAATCCCGGGCAACGTTACTTTTATTTGAAAATTCAAAAAAAAAAACATTTTCTAGTTTTTTTGTTGCCCGACCCGGGGATCGAACACGGGCCCTCAGTAATTGAAGTCCGACACTGGACCGCTAGACCGCAGCATTTAATTTACATAAAAAAGCGAAAATATGTAAGTGTATAATAATATGTAGTATTATTATATCGATAATGTATAAACTATAAACATATATAAATACAAAAATATTCAATAAACTCATTGACCTCTAATATATGGACATGAAATACCTACGAAAAAAGCCTGCCGTCAGCTACTAAATATGGCTGCCATTTTAACATTATAAGGCTGTCCAGAAAAGTAGAGTACCGATATCGATACATGATCTTTAACTGCCTTATTCATAAAAAATAGTTAAATAACCTCCTAAACATTGCTCAACTAATCATTTGATTAAGCCTTAAACATTGTTTAAAAATTTGTTATTCATAAATTACATTTTGACAATGCTTAGTTAAATACTGTTTAACTTGGTAGGTTTTGGTAGAAATGTGGCTGTATGCGTATTTCTTTTGCTGAAAGTGAATTTGTCAACATCGTTGTTTCTGAATACGGTGTCGGACATCTATAACCTCTTGCTAAAGAGTATTTATATTCATTGTCCATAACTATCTACCTGAACTGATACACTGCATTTCAAAAATAATGTTTTTTAATGCATCTACATTATGTTACTGAGCTAAATATAAAATGATGTCATTTAACTGTAATATTTTCCCTCGTGTCGGTTCGTACCTTTGTAGAATAGACCATCTACCTTCCTGTTAGACAGCGCGTAAAAAGCGAGCATACGCTTACTGTCACTAGCACCGTGACATCTGACTAGGAGGTGAGTTTCGAAGCGACTCACCCGGATTGGTACCACCGCCTTAGCTATACCTGCCGCCATAACATCAGCGCTTGCTATTGAATTGTTCCGGTTCGTAGAATAAAGTAGCCGGTAAAATTACTTTTGCTCGGGGCTTAACATCCCAGCCTCAGGTTGGAAACTCATCATTGCCACCTTTGGTGTCTCTAGGCGGCTTGAAATTCTCACCATCAGAAAAACTGTTCACTTTTTTGCTTCCAATATCATAAAAAATGCTCTGGAAAACTATTCGTTTCTTCATAGGAGTCATTGGCCATCTCCAATTTAATATTGTTCAATATTGTTCCAAAATCCAACATATCCCGTCTAAACTTGTCCAAACTTCAACGAAATCAAAATATTTCAATGCGTGTATTATAGAAAATTCACAAGAATACACAAATAAGCCATACTAAATGGCTATTTGTTGCATTTTGTCATTGCATATAAAATCAGCTGTTTGAAATTTAGTCAGCCATTTTGTTGATTAAGGTTTTAAACAAGGGTCCGACGTTGTTTAAAGTGACAGCTATTTAGGAGTATATTTAAACAAATGATTAACTCTAAATAGCGTTTATGAATAAACATTTTTTTAAACATTATTTAAATTGGTGATTAAAAGTTAAACAACGTTTATGAATAAGACTGTAAGTGACGATTGATAGTTAAGTTTAGGCAAATAGACAAGAATTGTTATTTACCTACCGAAAGAAATCGCAACTATCACCTTACTTACTTTGTGCTACTCAATTGGCTTATACCTAAATAGGGAAATGTAATTAAACGAAAGAAAGAATATTTGTTTACTTTTCGCGACCACGTTTTTTTACATTGTGGCGTGCAAATATTTTACATTCAAACCACTTCTTATTCTTATTCAAAACAATTCTTATTACGCTAGACTGTGATTGATATTTTCAGTGGCAATGGTATACATTCTTATCTTGTCCAGATATTTTTTCTGGGAACGCAAAATAAAATATCGATAATTGTACTAGTACATCACTATAAAAATTGAACACTAAATATGGATTCACTTTAAATCGACGCCAAAATGATCATAGACAAAATGTCGTTATCTCTTTCGGCGTACATAATATCAACATTTGTTAAAAGAGACAAAGAGATGTTGGTAAGTTATATGTCGATTTCAACGGTATTTATACAACTAAATTTGCTATAGAACATTGTTGAACTTCTTTATACATTCCCATTTCTATGAATAAACTTCGTTCAATTGGTAAATTTTGACAGCTAGCTATCAAACTCATATAGGTATACACATGTCTCTTTTATTCCTATTGTGATAACGTATTTTTTATCTGCTGTCAAAAGCTAATAAGTGGCTGTTAAAAGTAAATAACACTACAGCAATAACTTACCAGCCAGAGTGTAGTCCATATCAAAGCCATAAAACTTGACATTTTCCAAGTGCAGAGATCTATTCACAAATATTCTGAAACAAAATTAATAAAGTTAGAAAATTATTAACAAAAAATATATTATTCTTTTTTTATATTCTATATTATTAGTTCTGGTTCTTATCATACACTGTGGGACCAAGTATTAGCTTCGGCTAATCATGGGTGGCCTGAATGTACCTCTGTCTGCTTCTGCTTGGATAGTTACTTTATTTTACTTTTATAAAAAAAAAATTGAAAACATATTCCAAGCACACAAAGAGTCAAAAGTAAAATAGTCATCAAAAGATCCAAGGAGATAGCCTCTTAAGTTCCTAGTCGCGAAAATGTTATTCACCCCTTTATAATCGTTTACGATTTCGCACCATAGCGCATCGTTAGCTGCGATAACTTTCCCACTTTCTAAGGGCATGAGGCTTTTCTAGGTCACAAAGTTTCTAGTTAGCCACGTTCAACACTTACATTTAAAAACTTACACTTACATATACATATCTTCTTGCCAAGTCCGTTACATGGTAGGCAGAGTGTATCGAGTGCCCAACCTCATGATCCTGGTTGCCTGGCTTCCTCTACATTCATTACCCTTTTCATACAAACACATCGGTTTCGGAGACGCTTGTCACCACCTTCGGATAGCACCCGAGCGATTTGATCGTGGAATGTTAACCTTGGACTTCCCGGGTACCTACATCCATCCACATTCGCATTGTATATCAGCTTTGTCGATTCATCTGTCATTATTTCTACATATCCGAACTGGCGGTGCATGGCCTTTGTCATTTAAACATCAATACTTTCTTTCAATACCACTCTCTCGGATCTCGCTGTTACGAATGCGAACAGCGAGCGACCATCACAGATTTTACGTAGCGCTCTCATTTCAACCGTATTTATTCTACTCATGCTTTTTTATCATACTCTCGCTTCCAGTTACTCTTGAAGCTCGATTCATGCAATATTGGAAATTGGAACCGATTATGTCCATTTAGGTGGTTTTACGTGAAAACTGGACAATTTAGGTGGTCTTATACGTAATACTGGCCAATTAAGGTACTCTTACACGTAATACTGGCGAATTATTAACATTTAGTTGGCAGTAAACAATAAATTATATTATAGGATTAGTTGAATTTATTTGTAACTATACGTTAATAATCCGCTAGGACAGTATTCCAAAGTACCTAAAATGACATAATATACGATTCCAACTTTCCATTTCGATATCGAGA
Organism: Calephelis virginiensis; assembly: GCA_002245475.1. NCBI lineage: Eukaryota > Metazoa > Arthropoda > Insecta > Lepidoptera > Riodinidae > Calephelis > Calephelis virginiensis. The sequence continues at coordinate 165,417 of NJDC01002462.1, forward strand.
TTCAAAAGTAACCCTACTGATGCTGTCAGAAGACAGTAGCTGTCAATTTCAGAACAATAGGTAAGCTAAAATTGATCTGTGTGAATAACGATTGAAAGCCATATTTACAAAAGACTAGCGGCCCTTTACGTGCTTCGCTACGTACGCTAATTCATTGACCGCATGAATGACATGACACAACAAAAACAACACAACTGAAAAAAAGTTTTAATTTGACTGAAACATACCTATTAACAAAATGATCTGCCATTTATTGAATTAATTTCAAACAAAAAAATGTGATAAATGAAGAACCACTTCACCGATTTTATGCAAACTTCACATAAACCATTTACTTACTAGTCTGAACAAAGCCTAAACATTTGGTTGGGATAGGTGAGCCCGTTCTTGAGTTATAAAATTATAACAAAAAGTGGCATTGATTTATATACCTATATGCCTAGAAGATAAAAGAGGAAGAAGAAATTGATCTGTGAAAGAGTCAAGTGCCGTTACATATTACGAAATAGCAAAACAACCAGCATATTATAACAGCCCGGTCTACCCACGCTGATTGCCGGCTGTAGGTACTACCACCTACATAGTACCGAAACGTTGCAAATTCCTTAACACTATTTAGAAAGCGTTGCAAAATAACTTATCGAAGTCCAACCCAGCAGTTCCTTGTAGTTTCAAAGAATGCGATATCTTATCAAACAACAATAGACTTCGTACTGTAAATATTTATAAAGTAAATTAACAATTCAATAAATGACCTCTGAGATGACTAAAATTGCCAAACCTCTCTATTAGAATAGTTTTAACAGGAGGGGAGTTTTAATAAACTTTTACTACTCATATTCATACTGGCCGTTTATCAGTCACTTCGTCAACGAAGAATATTTACTTTGAAACATAGCTTTGATTTACTACTCTCCTTTAGCATAGTTTTAAAGGGTTTGATGGGCTTTTACTATTTATATACATGCTAGCAGTTTACCAGCGACTTCGTCAGCGAAGAATAGTTATTTCGAAACGTAGCTTTGATTAACTACTCTCCTTTTGCATAGTTTTGAAGGGAGGATTTGATGGGCTTTATGCTATTTATGTACGTACTAGCCGTTAAACAGTGAATGCGTCAGCGAAGTTTAGTTACTTCGAAAAGTAGCTTTGATTAACTACAACATTATTTTAATAAAACAAAATCGTTGCCTATACACACCATTAGATGCTTAGGTGTGAAGCCACATGTGTAACTTTACCCGCTACCCTACCCTCTAGACCAGAACATGAAAGTCACCCTAGAAAATATAATAAAAAAAAAAAAATCGAATTGTCTCGACAGTCATATTTTGTTAAATTCTAACTTACTTACTGTTCCACCGAACTTGTCACAGTCCACTCTGTTTAATTTGAATTTATATCTTAACTTTTCAAATGCTAATTCAGGGCCACAAAAGGATTCAAAAGTCAAATAGCATTGGTTTGGGCTCATTTGCAGAATAGACCATCTGCCTTCCTGCCAGGCAGCTCGTAAAAGGCAAACATAGGCTTAACGTCGCTAACACCCACGGTGTTACTTCTGACTAGGTGGTACAGTTAAGAGTTGACCGCCTCGTTGGTCGCGAGGCTCGGGTTCGATTCCCGACGGGGGCAGGCATTTGTGTGATGAACATTTAGGTGTCTGCATTTCCGGGTCTGGGTGTTTATTAAATTTATTCGTGTATTTATTTAAGTATTTCTATATATTAGAATCGTTAACTAACACCCATAACACAAGCATATAATTTGCTTACTTTTGGGTTAGATACAATTTGTGTAACATGTCCAGAGATATTTATTTATTTACATACACAATGAACTTTTAAGTGTTTTCGCTTAACTTTAGAGTTTCGCAGCGACTCACCCGAATTGGTACCACCGCCTTACCTATTCCTGCCGCCATAACGTCATGACGTGTTCCGGTTTGGAGGGTAAGGTAGCCGGTAAACTTATGTTTGCTCGTGGCCTGACATCAAGGCCTCAGGTTGGTAATGCACCATTACCACCTTTGGTGACTCTAGGCAGCGTGAATTCCTTACCATCAGGGATACCATCTGCTTGTTTGCCTTCCAATTTCTTAAAAAAAATATCGTTGAAATCGGTCCAGCATCTCTCGGGTTATAATCATTATAAAAACCGTTTTTTTTTTTATAGATTAAGCATCATCATAAAGCAAATAAAGCATCATAAGTGGAAACTTTGTTTGATACAAATCAAAATATGGATTAAATTTACGTTCCACACAGATGCAAACCAATGTTTTAGTCCGTGTGGAACCCCTATTATCAATTATGTATGTTTAAATATTACAGTCCAGTTATTCTAAAACTGTAGTCACCAAAAACTCGTATCCGCCAACGCGTAGCAGATCACGCAATTGCGTATTGCCCAATCGGCACCATGACACCAATTTGTCACTTTGTTTATTTAATACGTGAGATATACTAAATAAACTTCCGGTATTTACCTTTATACAATTTTAAAACTTTGGTTATTAACCGACTCGAAAAAATGAGATTATCAATACGACTCTACAAAAATCGTACATCGTGTCTTTCACGCGATAGCTCGCCAAAAAACGAACATAATATTTTGATGGTTCTTTTACACAAATAGGTTATGATTCAGAGGTAGTCCAACATAAAATTTATCAAGAACAGAGTCAGACTAGTAATTTTCTTTAATCTCAGGAACCAAATTGACACTTTCAATTCAGTCTAAGACGTATTTGCTTGTAGTTGATTTTTAAATAGGGTTGTGCCGTTAAATGATGTTAATACAATCACCGATTTTTAAAGTTACACAGAAAAAAATGTGAACATGTTTAATTTCAATTAATCAAAACAAATTTTATATGGTAGATATGTCCTATTAATATTGTAATTGCGAAAGTTTGTAAGTATGTATATATGGACGTTTGTAATTCTTTCACGCTCGAATGGCTGAACGGATTTGTCTGAAATTTGGAACATAGATAAATTGTGACCTGCATAAACATATAGGCTAGTTTTGATCGCGATCGCACTATGAGTTCCTGTGAAAACGCGGGCGAAGACGCAGGCAACATTTAGTATGTTAATAAATGTCATTTATGTTTTGAATAGAACCAAATGTTCGCAAAATAACAGCAATTAATAATAATTGGCTCACAAAATGCACCAGAACACTGCAGAGATTGAAGGACGGATGCAATAACAAATGACATTAACACCATGAAAAAATTTTGATTATTCTTTTTTCAAAAACACAACAAAAATTTCCATTTAATAAATACATACATATCTTCACGCCAAGTCCCTTACGGGGTAGGCAGAGAGTATCGAATGCCAGACCTCACGATCCTGACAAACCTGTCTGGCTTCCTTCTCACTTATTACCCTTTTCATACAAACACGCCGGTTTCGGAGACTCTTGATACCACCCTCGGATAATATCCGAGTGATCTCATCGTGGAATGTCAACTTTGGTCTCCCCGGGTACATTCCCGTATATCTGCTTTGTCAATCTTTCATCTGTCATTCTTTCCACATGACCGAACCAGCGGAGCATGCTCTTTCGCATTTTAACACCAACACTTTCTTTCAATCCCACTCTTTCTCGGATCTCACTATTACGATGCGGTCAGCGAGCGATACTCCACAGATTTTTCGTAGCGCTCTCATTTCGACCGCAGTTATCCTACTTTCATGCCTTTTCTGACATACCCAACTCTCGCTTCCATACAATATCGTTGGAATAAGCACACAATTATGCAAAGCGAGTCTAGCTTTTTGACTCAAAACCTCGCTTTGAAAGAGCTTACCAAACGCTCCATTCACACTTTCATAAATCGATATCATAGCACAGCACTACACAATATAAGCTGGTATTATTATCGGTAAACTTGACATTTACATCTATCAATTTAGTCTAAGAGATAAAAAACAGACTAGTGATTCGTGAGTTATTCGTAATAATGTACACATTCTTATGGTCGAAGATGAAGTTGTTAAGATACATAAAAAATATTAGCGCCGTAAAATTGCAAGAAACCGTTTCGATTTCAATACGTAAGTAATTTACGTACAGTAGTACTATTTAAATTATGCGCTTTGGCTATATCCGTCAAGTTTAGGAAATCCGAATGTATTTTAAAGATATCTATGTGGAGTTGTTATTACATAATTAATCATTTCGCTCAAATTTAGATTAGGTCAGGCAATTGAAAAATAAAAGTATAAAATGTAAAAAGTGTGAAGCCGAAGCGCATAATTTAGATAGTAGTAACTTAGTCACTGCTACAACCAACATCAATTACACTACCATGTCATCCATGTACACGAAAATTTAATATTTCCCGCGATATCCCTAGGACTCCATCATCTGATTTAGACTTGATGGCAATGGGACAACCTCAGAAGGTACGCTCTTTCAATTAAAATAATTTTAGGGCAGTTTAACTGCAAAAAATCGACTTCGATTTCAATTTTAATAAGTAATTCATTTTCGTAAACAAAAAAATAATTTTTTTGTCAATTTCCTTGACATTTCATTATTTCAACCGGACTTAGTGGTTATGGAACACGTCAGACGTGTGCTCTTTCAAATAAAAAAAAATAAAATCGTTACATAAATGACAGAGAATCGATTAACTTAAAAAATATAGGAATCGAACTTATAACCTCCTTTTTTAGAAGTTGGTTAAAAAATAATTAAAATCGTTTACACACATGACGAAAAATTTTATATGTATATAACATAAAAAAAGCATGTATCCAACATCTTTCCTTTTTTTTTTAAAGTCAGATAAAGGACGTGCAGTTAAAATGATAACCTTCTTTTTGGAGTCGGCTTACAATGGTATGAGGACGGTAGGGTTACTCTTGAATCTCGATTTCATGAAAAAATTAAAGTTGGAATCGAATATGCTATTTTAGGTACTCGTGTATACAGTTAAAATAAAGTATCTTCACTTTAAAATTGGAAATTGCATTCGGATATGTCATTTTTGAGACTATTGAATGAGGTAATGAGCACTAAATTACTTTTTTTAGTAATCAAAAATTTTTTTGTAACTAAATGTTAATGTAGCGGGTTATTTAGTTCCAAAAATGTTGATTACTAAAAAAAGTAATTTACTTCTCATTACATCTTTGAAGAGTACTTAAAATGACATATCCGATTCCAAATTCCAATTTGCACGAAATCGAAATACAATAGTAACCCTACTGAACTGAAAAATTGCGTGCGTTACTCCATTAGCTCTGTTAAAGCGAAATAGGTAACGATATCACAAACGTGCCGTTTGCGTTTGCAAATCTCCATGATAGCATATCGTGTCTAGTTGGTGTTTGTTATTTTGAAACCGGTTAAAGATAGAAGTGTAAATTTAGCATATCGCAAGTTTAGAAGTATATTTTTGGCGTTGAGATATGTTGACCTCATTTCCCGTTAGTAATAATCCAGAAGTTTAAAATGCCCCCGACATTGGCGCAGTCGATGTTTAGGTATAGTACTACCAAAGACAATATAAGTTATAATATTTTAAATTATGGTTTAAGTTTAAAAACGTCTAATAAAGTCAGTTGGTTTTAATACAATTTAGTAAAACTTGGCATGTAGACTTTTGCAATTCGTGGATCAAACATAGCTTTTTACTTTGATATATCCAATGAATCCTGTAAGAGAGAAAAAAAACGAGCACGCTGGTAACAAATAGCAACGAACACATTAATTAGACTGTAAATTACTATTATCATCAAACTATGACGAATTAGTTGACGTCAACGGGTGATAAAGTTATTTCTATAATAAAAATTTACCAGTTTACGATTTACGGTTTGATAACCGATATTTAAATAACAAAATATTAAATAATGATGAAAGTATATGATTTCAAGATTTGTTTCTTGTAAAAAAAAGAAAAAATATTTATTTGCGGAATATGAGTGTTACAAAATGTTACAAAATTATTTAGGCGTTCCAACATATTGTACCAACTTGTGGTGTGCAAATATTTTGACTCTTTAGAAACTATATCTTAACTTATTCGCCTCTGTGCTCTAGTGGTCCGGTGTCGGACTTGACTTCTTAAGGTCTCAGGTTCGATTCTCGGGTCGGTCAACAAAGAAAAAATGTATATTTTCAATTTTCTAATAAACATAATGTTGCCCGGGATTAGATATGTGCCCGGCTGGCGATAGGCTTGCCACCTGTTACATTGTGGGACTTAGTGTCATCAGCTAATCTTGGGTGCCCTGGTTGTGCCTCTGCCTACCTTTTCGGGGATATGGGCGTAAAAATATCTTTAGTTTAAAAGCAGTTATCCTTAATGGAGGCAGTATGCATATTATGATGTAAATGAGCTGATATGGCGATAGAGGTGAAAAGTTGTCATAGGAACCCCTAAAATACTGAGTACTTTTAAAGCCAACCACGGGGATCAGCTCTCACTAACTTTAATTTATTAATTAATTATCCTAAGCCCCTACCGATTTTAATACAAAAAAGACTAAAGATCTCAAAGGTTTAAGGTGACATTGTAGTCTCTAACTCAATAATACTTTTTTTATGATATTGGAAGGCAAACAAGCAAACGGTATTCCTGATGGTAAGAAATTCACCCTAAAGACACCAAAGGTAGTAATGGTGCGTTGCCAACCTAAGGCCGGGGTGTTAAGCTTCGAGCAAAAGTAAGTTTAACGGCTACCTTACCCGCTAGATCGGACCACGCCAACGGCATGTGACGGTAAGCCTATACTCGCCTTTTACGATCTGCTTGGCAGGAATGCAGATGGTCTATTCCGCAAAGGAGCCCGATCCAACACGGAGGATATAAGTAATACCCATTATAAATGCGCAAGCTTGTGAGAATGTATGGGTGTTTGTTACTCTTTTACGAACAAGCTACCGAACGGATTTAGAGGTATCTTTACAGGAACATAGTTTATACATCAGAATAGCACATAGGATACCATTCACAAAAAAAAATATCTTCACGCCCATATCCTCGAAGAAGTAGGCAGAGGCACATCCAGGGCACCCACGACTAGCCGAATACACTAAGTCCCACAATATGATAGGTGAAAAATTTATAAATTTACCATTCATAAAAAAATATATACTTAAGCCAGCGAGCGAAGCCGCGAGTGGAAGCTGGTAAACTATAATACCGACTTAAATTACCCAAGGTTTAAGGTTCAGTCATAAGACATTAATGAAATATAATTAATTTACTAAAACCTGTTTCTACTATACTATAGAAATACATAAAAATTCCGTCCCAATTAGTTTTTCTGGAATATTTCAATATGTAGAAACACATTATTAAAGATTTAATAATTATATACATCAAGAAATGTTTAGGCTTAATGTATTTCACTTCCGATTTCTTTGAATGCATAATATAACAATTTATCCGGTGATATGTTAATTTGTTACGTATGCATATGTAAGTATTACATCATAACCCAGAAACCGATGTCAAACACCGTAACCACAGATAACAAATTCGGAACTTCAATAACAAGTTTTGCTAATATGTATGTACAAATAAGTTCGACAAATATATGCCTAGAATAGACAATGGTAATATAAGTGAACAGCAGGTATGTATCATCACGCCGTATTCCCAAAACGTAGGCAGAGGTACAACTAGAAAACTACAGTGCTACTACAGTGGGATAGGTGGCAAACACATCGCCAACCGGGCACATAACAACCGTGGGTAGTATTTTCATTTAAAGGTAAAAAAACATATTTTAAGTTGCATCAGGAATCGAATCCTGGACCTTAACTAGTCTACGCCAATGCCGAACCTCTTAACCACAGTATATAATTAAAACAGTGTCTTCGGCTAGTCGTGGATGCCTTGGTTGTGCCTCTGCCTACCTCTTCAAAAGTAAGTTAATTTGCATTACGTTAAAGTCACTAACCCATTATCTTGGTATGTTTTTAATATGAGCGATTGCAATCGTGATACTGTGTCATTGTTGAAGTGTAAATAATAAATATTATTATTATCAATGCATGTTTAAAAACTGTTCCATAACTAAAGGTGTTTTGTTATCTCTGACCAAAATCTGAATTTACAAGCAGAAAGTCATTACTTTGTTTTTGTTCTTGATTTCACCTACATATTCTTTTAATAAGTCATTTTTGTGATGAGGATGTGAGGTTGGTTTGTTAGATTGGTTTGCTTTACATTTAGGCATAGGCACAACCAGAGCACCAGCCGTAGGTACTTCGGAATTTAAAAAATTCAAACAAAGCAAAAAACATTTCTTTTGGAAATACGACGAACGGAATAAATTTCAACAGATTTTTTTAATAACTCCAAATGTTTTCGGTATATTTTGCTTTATTTTATTATAACGTAAGTAAGAATGTGCAATCAAAGTTTTCAAACTTTTGCTAAATGGCTCTTTAAAGCTGATATTTAATTTAAATTCTGATTACAGCTTACATTTAAATTATGATTATCGCCTCTGTGGTCTAGCGGTTTAGTTGTTGGACTTGACTGCATGAGGTCCCGGGTTCGAATCCCGGGTCGGGCAACAAAAAGAAAATTGGGTTTTTCCAAATTTTCTAAAAAAAAATGTTGCTCGGGATAGGATATGTGATCGGTTGGCGATAGGCTTGCCACCTATCACATTGTGGGACTTAGTATCTTCGGCTAGTCGTGGGTGCCCTGGTTGTGCCTCTGCCTACCTCTTCGGGGATATGGGCGTGAAGATACTTTAACAGCTTACATCATCTATAGATTAATACTCACTTGCA
>NJDC01002462.1:174473-186468 GCA_002245475.1 Calephelis virginiensis
GGGGAACGATTTTAATGTATGACATTGTCAATCTATTATATTTACTAATCTCTGGTTATACAAATACAATCTATAATAATGGCCTTAGGTATACTCCTTAAGGTACGCCAAATTTAACAAGTACAAAAAACGAAATACTTTTAAATCAAAGCTGTAAATTTAAAGCTCCTACAGCGAAATATCCAACCATACGCAGACAGTACAAATTTATTAGTAAACATGAACATTGGAATGAACAATATAATGGTATATAATATATTATGAACGCACTGTTAGAAATCGATGTGTGGAAATAATGCATAATTTCTGTTATCTAAATAACAGTGTTGAGCTGCCCCAATTTCACTCGGTGCGCTCTATATAATTAACTAGACGTTATCCGCGTCTACGCCTGTTTATTCATGTTATTAAACTCTCGTGGGTGTGTGTTCTTATACCGGGAAAAATATACTGTATCGCTCTCCAGGCCTCTTTCTCTCTACGCATACGTTATATTTCAATATCGCTCCGTTGCAACGTGAAAGACAATAAACAGACACACTTTCGCATTTATAATATTGGTACGGAATTTAATACACGAAAAGAAAAAAACATTGTACAATAACTTTGATCAATAAAAAAAATAGTAGTCCTTAACCTAAAAGAATTTCGATATTCAAATAATAATGTCGTGCTGAATAAAAATGCATGAAACTATCAAAATATCTATAATCTATATCAATAAAGCATTTTTATGACAAACGGATATCCTGATAGTAATAAATACAACACGCCGATAGACACAAAAAGTTAATAGTGCGTTGCAACCTGAGGCTTGGAGCTTCTTGACCCAGTTTAGTTGCTACCTCTAAAAGAGAAGACGATGATGGGGAACATTAACATCATACAGGTAATATTAACTTAGGACAATCGCAGAACTCTACCTAGTAATATCGGTAGTGTGATGTTTTGCTTGTCAAGAGAAAACTACATGAAGTTATTTATGTTTGTCCTAATATACATTAAGTGCGAACATTCGATCTTGACCTGAAACATTTCAGCATTGGACACAAGTACATTCAATGCCACAAACTTCTGAGTACGTCGGATAGCAGGCCGGATTTAAACACTTATGACGGTGGCTGTACCGCGTCAATTACTAATTCGTTTTGATAGTACAGGCGTAATTCCGAATTATCCCACACTAGCAGCCCGTCCCAGCTTCGCACGGCTCCTAGTTAAAGCGACATTGTTTTGTTTTTTTTATGTGAAAGTTCAGCGAACAAACAAGCTGCTCTCCTGAAGGTAAGATAGACGCCATAGATGTTATAGGTGCGTTACTGTCATGTGGCCAGGATGTTAGTCTATTGTGCAAGTCGACCGGCTACCCTACCCTACCCGGCTGGAACATGACATTATGGCGGTAGGAATAGATAAGGCGGTGGATCCCTACCCAGACCAGCTGCTGTAAAGCACTCTACCAGCAGTGGTCTTGTTGATACTGATCTATATTTAACCTCTTATGAGCTGCCTGGCGAGAGGCGGATGGTCTGTTCTACTCAGTGAAACCGGACCTACACGGGAAAAGTGTTAGTTATCACAGCCACTGGTGGTTATGCAAACTAATTCAACTTTATCGCCTCTGTGTGTGTGACACATCCATGATACGTCCCGGTTACTACACTGACGTGTCTGAATAGCCCCTACACAGTAATGTACAGTTAGCAACGTTATATCTAACTTTGACTTTGCAAGTATTTTAATAGGGTCATATATTTGCGTTTCCTACTGTACTTGAACATAATTAAAACAAAAATCTATTGCCAAAGGCATTCCAATTAACTATTTCCAGTTTGCGTCTAGAAGCATTCTAAAATAATTGCGACCTTCACATTCACTTTCAATTAGGCATGAAAATATCGCATTACTACAAATTTTTAGTACAACTTTGCTTAACGGTTTGGTTAGTGCTAGCTTCTTAGCGTAATTTATAATTTACATATATAAATAAAGTCGTGCTAGTTACACTGTTTATAACTCAAGAACGGCTAAGCCGGGAACGTAGCTTAACACCAGGAGACGGACATTGAGTGCATGTTATTCCGTTTAATAGCGAGGAATCTAGAAAATACATTTTAATTTTTTCCATACAAACTGAACGGGTGGAACGAAGTTCGCCGGAACAGCTAGTGTCATAAAAATATATGGAATAAGTCACGCAACGGTCTTGATAATATAAAGGTAATCGTGGCCTATTGACTCCATAGATGTTATAGGTGCTGTGGCTGGAGTGTTAGACTGGATATGCAAGTCAACCCGCTACCCTGCCGTACCCGAACACGACAGTGCCAAACATTGTCCGCAAGGGCGACATAAGCGGTTGATTTACTCAGACAAGTAGCAGCAAGGACTCCACCACCAGTGGTCATATTGGTACAGAGTACTGACCTATTTAACCTTGATCGCCTCTTAAGAGCCCGGAAGGAAGGCAGACAGTTTGTTCTACATAACCCGAACCAACACGGGGACTTCAATTTTACGCTAAAATTTCATCAAAATAGGTCAAACGGTTTAGCAGTGAAAACGTAAGATATAGACAGACCTTCACTTATTTATGTACATGTACAAATAATGTACTTCTATACAACCCGAACCAACAAAGGGACTTTAACAATACCGTAAAACATGGTAACTTTGCCCATAAATTTATAACAAACATGCTTAATTAGTGATATTTCGGAAAATACTGATAAATTAACTATTTTTTCGGTGTCATATAATACCATATGCTCAATCTCTCAATACAAAAAACTAAAAGTAGCATACAAAACCATATTTATTAGTGAAAATAGCAATTATAGGTGTTGGGCAAAAAATTTCATACATTTGGTGACTTTGCCCACATCACAGAACTCCGCTACTATGAACTTTATCACCATTTTAAAAAAGACTGAATTTAAATACTGAGCAATACTATAAAGTATTAAATTATGCGACAAATATTCTCATTCCTTTACCCTTAATAATGAGCGGGCAAAGTCAAAAAGCCCTCTAGTACATTTTTCCTAGAAAATTTCGAATGTTCAAGGGTTGTCAACTTTGACAATATTTAACTACCAACTGTTGCAGGTACATTTTTACAGGATAAAAACTATTCTATGTGTCATTCCTAGTTAGACACCTATGTGCGTGCTAAATTTCATGAAAATTGGTCCAGCGGTTGAGTAACAAACAAACATACAAACTTTCGCATTTATAATATTAATATCAATATGATTAAATCATTTTAGTAGGTATCGTATTGAGTAAAATTTAAGTGTGGAATACACGAATACATAATAATGATATATTAAAAATGGAAATAATATAACATATTTTTTTACTTAAGGTGTTCCAAATGGTTTCAAAAACTAGCAAAAAAAACAAAAAATAAACATAACAAGTATGTACCTATTTTGTCTCTGTTTTTATACGAAAATAACAAATGAAACTAATATTTGTAATAAGTTTTACTGAAAAATTATTATAAAATTAATATAGCATAGTTAAAATTGAGACGACTTATCGTAATTTTAAGTATGCAATGGTTTAATTTTGATATGTACCTACATATTGCTTAGAAGAAACTAAAACCCATCAACAAAAACTTCAAAAACTTAGTCGCGATTACGAAAAGAGGGCATAACTTTGTATTTATCGACTTAATTAAATGTAAATCAAATCCGAACCCTCCTTTTTATACTCGGTTAAAAAATGTACCGCGGATGACAACCCTAATGAAAAAGAAACATTGGGCAATGTTGTCAACGATGTTTAAAAAATATCCTTGTGACTTTGCCCACCGCTATATTTTATGACTTAATGATGCGTTTAGCGAAGAAAACTAGTCTATATCATTCATTTCTAATGTAATAACAAATGTATAAAAATTACTTCCCTGTGATAACTCCAAGTAACACTTCTTGACAGATAACTAAAGTAACATCTGTAACGGTACGTCCCATAGTGCTGCCAGAAATATAATGTTTTTTTTACTATACACAAAATGTGCTTACTAACTATGGATAAATTTGATATTTTTTAAGTTTTTTAAGAAATACACAACTGGGCAAATTTAACCGTCGAGGGCAAAGTTGCCATGTTTTACGGTACGCTAAAATTTTACTAAAATCAGTCAAGCGGTTTAGCAGTGAAAACTTAGCGGTAGCGGTAGCGACATACTTTCTCATTTATGTGTGCAAGTAAGACAAGTATGGATAGGTTGTAAAAACCTCGCGGTTAACAAAATATTATTAGCCAATCCAAAATAAAAGTATGGATATGGATTAGGCCAAATGCAATATTTACATCTTGACTTATCAATTAAGACAATTTTCCACTGTAGTCGACGTACGGCAAACACCGTGACGCATATCAATTATCAGTACGTTAACTAATGAGATAATACAAAAGAACAATGTCAAAGTCTGGCGAAGCGTAGAGAAATAATTTTAAAATTACATAATGATATGATTCAATGGTCGTGATTCTGCTAAGCAATAACTAAACTTATTTTAGACGTATGCTACCTTTTTCCTATGAAAGAAAAACATAAGAGATGGAATATTTTAGACATGTCAGATTAGCGCGGACATGTTAACATATGAAGTTTTTAAACTACATTTTCCGAGAAATAGATTAAACATATACGTACATTTTTTTCTATGAAACAAAAACATACGAGATGGAACATTTTAGACATGTCAAATTAGCCCGGACATGTTAATTTGTGACGTTTTTAATCAACGATTTCCATGGAAAAATTAAATATGTGTAAACTAATCTGACAGCACTAAACGTGTTTTATCTCTTTCTATTACTTTCGTTAAAAGAAGAGAGCGATAACTAAACAATTGTTTAATAAGTGCGCTGCAGAATTACCACCAATAAATGAATCTACATCTCGCGTGGTATTCACATGACACCTGAACGGATGGACCAAATTTTCTCATTCTTATTTTTGTGTTAGTTATTATCAAGAGAACATTCTTATGAAAAGAAAAACCGGGATAATTGCAGGGTAAATGGGAAAAACAATGCTTTTATCAATACAGACTGTTAGTAGCTGTTAATGTCAAGTGATACGAAGTTCGCCGGGCCGGCCAGTCAGACATATATGAAAAAATATTATGTAGGGTAATTAATAGTAATACACTTAAATATCAATACTTTATATTATAAATGCGCATTGTCTATCTGTCTGTCTGAAGGCTTTCCGCTGCGATTGGCAACTGCTGGGTCGATTTTGATGAAATTTGATATGCATAAAGCTAAAGACCCCAGATCAAATATGGGCCTTACCTAACACCTAACGAAATATAATGGGGATGAAAGTTTGTATTAACAATATGTTAAAGACGACTCGTATATAATATATAACGAGATATATTTTGACCGCCGCTTGGTCGAAGAGTTAGCCTACACAGCTAACTGCGTCGACTACATGCGAGGCTTGGGTTTAGTTCCTGATGTAAACAACGTTTTTATTCTTTAAGATGCGATTGTATATGAGAAAGTCACTCAAAGTTAAATATTTAACCCAGGAACGTGTAAACGACGCTTAAGTGTATTGAAGCCAGCGCATACCGGTAGTTGTCAGCATCTTAAGCCGATGACACACCTACCGTCTTGCATTTAAAGGTGAGCTATTTATAGATATACTGCCATTGATAGGTCGCGATTTAAGCTAGTTCCGGCAATCAACGAAACGTAATCCGTTAGTATAACCATAGGTCGTTTACCTAAAAGTACACATACATACATACATATCTGCACGCCAAGTCCCTTATGGGGTAGGCAGAGAGTATCGAGTGCCAGGCCTCACGATCCTGACAAAACTGTCTAGCTTCCTTCACATTCATTACCCTTTGCATACAAACACTCCAGTTTCGGAGACTCTTGACACCACCCTCGGATAATATCCAATTGATCTGATCGTGAAATGTCAGCCTTGGTCCCCCCGGGTACCTACCTACATCCATCCACATTAGCATTGTATATCTGCCTTGCCAATCTTTCATCTGTCATTCTTTCCACATGACCGAACCAGCGGAGCATGCCCTTATCATTTTCACAGCAACACTTTCTGTCAATCCCACTCTTTCTCGGATCTCACTGTTACGAATGCGTTCAGCGAGCGTTACACCACAGATTTTCCGTAACCTAAAAGTAACGCAGTTATACAAATTTTTCGAGTTATTAAAAGACAACGAACGATCGTAATTAGATTCTATATTATTAACAAAACTACTTGTTTTTTGAACATAGGAACCGAGTTTATTTTGCTACTCTTCAGAGTACAACGTCCATTTTGCAGGTAACTTTAACTAGTTCTGTTACTGTGACGTTATAATGTTTTTGTAGGACTGTCTGAGTGCAAGGTCATTTTTTGTTGTCGATTCGAGTACAACAATAAAATAACATTACTTTAAAAGATATCCCCGAAAAGGTGCAGTCAGGCTACGACTAGCCAAATCCCTATGTCCCACAATATGATAAATGACAAACCTATTGCCAATCGCGCACATATCCAGTCCCAGACAACGTTGGTTTTATTAGAAAAAACATAAAAACCATTTCTTCTTTGTTGTCCAATCCGGAGATCGAACCCGGGAGCCAAAGACGTCAAGTACCTCAACGATAAAATGAGCTGTCAACTAGCGTGACACCAGGCGTGCTGGAGTTGACTGTACCCAGGCAAAAAATATGTGCTTTTTCTATTTTCTAACAAAAACAATAATTGAACTGAAGATGATAGCTAGTCCTTCATCAATTATGCGGAAGTAGCGAAGTCAAATAAACGTCGAACTTTAGTATTGACTGTTTACTTAGGTCAGTCTTTCTCAAAGTGGGCGATAACGTCCCCTTATTGTCCCCTGGCGACCCTGACGGGGGCGGTAAACATTTCGAAAAGGTAACGCCGATTTAATTTAAGGGGGCGATGGGTGATTCAACAAATTTTGATTTTTGAATATGTAAAAAAAACACTCTTAATATTGTCAAATTGCATTATTATTGCTTAATAAATATTCCTGGACAAGTTACAGAAAGATAATGTAACCCCAAAGTAAGCAAATTATATGCTTGTGTTATGGGTGTTATGCCCGATTTCACCAAGAGCCCCTATACTTTAGGGGACCTTTTAACGTTACTTACGGGGCTGTTTCAATATAAAACCATCCCCTAAAACACGTTAAAATGTCCCCTAAATATAGGGGCTCTTGGTGAAATCGGGCATTAGTCAACGATTCTAAAACATAGAAATACTTAAGTAGATACCAGAATATACTCGTATTTTAAATTTAATGTTAATTATTGTTAAGTAGTTTTGAATAATGTGTACTCTTACGGCCGAACTCAGAGACGTCAAATCTTTCATTACGTCACAATTTATTTTGTTTAATTAATATCGGCTTAGTTACTGATTAAAAGATTTTTTTTTATAATATTGGAAGGCAAACAAGCAGACGGATTTCCTGATGGAAAGAAATTGACGCCGCCTAGAGACACCAAAGATGATAATGGTGCGTTGCCAACCTGAGGCCGGGATGTTAGGCCTCGAGCAAAAGTAAGTTTACCGACTACCTTACTTTCCAAACCGGAACACGTCATGACGTTATGGCGGCAGGAATAGTAAGGCGGTGGTACTAATCCGGGTGAGTCGCTGCGAAACTCTACCACCTAGTCAGATGTCACGGTGTTAATGACGGAAGACTGTCCTCGCCTTTTACGAGCTACCTGGTAGGTAGGCAGATGGTCTATTCTGCAAAGGAGCCTGAGTGCGGCCGCTAATATTGTAAAGTTTTAATATAATTTCGTTTAGGTATATGTAATTCTAAAATAATATATATAATCCAAATATGTTTTTGAGGTTTTTATGGTGAAAAATGTGGTCGCTACAAAATGGGCAAAATTAAGGGGTTAGACAAAATAAGTTTTGGAACCTCTGACTTAGATTATAAATATTTGAAGTTCAATTTAATACGCAACTTACTCATTCGGCGCTGCTGTGTATCTATCTCCTTTGCCATACGACGAGCCATTAACGACCACGCCTTGGTCATTCGCAACTCCATTAGCCATGGTTTTTTGAATCCTCATGGCACTAACTTTTTTAATTAACACTTGTATATAATCAGTCCAAGTCTACGCAATAAGAAAATGTACTATCGGGTAAAAAAGTCGAAAGTCAAAAATGCACTTCTGTAACTGACAGTACCAACTTCTTAACACACCGAATGTATCTCGCTATCAATCTATTCACCAAGTGACTAATGACAGGAAGTATTTCAGTTGATATCCTTCACAATAACAATGTTCATATTGTCGCATTCTAAGAAGTCCTTACAAATACGGTACGGTATGTACGGTCCTATCTGGACTAAAAATTAATCTACCTTTAAATTAATTTATAACAAATTATGAAACTTATGTTCATTAATAAATAAAATGTTTATTAAAATGTAAATAAGGGCTGTGATTTAAATGTACATTTTTATAGAAATATGTAACTTTTTAAAATTAACTAAATATTTACACACCACAATGTGGTAGAATATGTTGTATTCTTAAATATCTTTATAACAACTTTTTAACACACATATTCCGCAAATAAATAATTTTCATTTCATTTCATTTCATTTCCCTTCATTTCATTTCATTTCAAAGTTTCAAACATCTCCCGCCTGCTTTTTATTTAAACATAAAAAAAACGATTCGAGTTTCTGCTTGAGAATTAGCGCCTCGAAATCATTATTTTATTATAAAAAAAAATGTTCCAAGTTTCAAAATGTCTCGGACTCGGACTACTCAAGCTTGTACCCCGCGAAACAAAAAGATGTCAAAAAAATAGAAACCCGATCTACAACCGACGAAATAGCGTAGGTAGGTACTTCAACTTTTTGCATTCACGAAAACCTGTTTTTTTTTTAAATATTATAGGTACATTCTTGTTTTGTTTCTAGTTTTGCCCAAAGTTTTTTGCCAAAAAATAAATTTAAATAGGATTTGCAATCGAAACTAATAATAAATATTTATTTATCTTTATTGTACACAAAACAATATTAGTTTGTACAATAGGCGAACTTAATGCCTTTTGGCATTCTCCACCAGTCAATCTTTGGGCCAATAAAAAATGAAATTTGCAAGTGTGGCACAAATAATAATAACACTATCTAGAATAGTTACCTAAATTAGGTATATGCATGTTAGATTTATACTTTGTTTTATTTTTAGATTAGACACTTTGTTTAATAATCATTTTATCTATTAATGTTTTCTGTATTTTATTGTTGTATATTTTCCTTGTTGCATGACATTCAATGTATAGGCATTTGTAGTAAACACTCATTATTAATAATTATGTTGTACGTATTATCACAAGAGTACTCATTAAAAGCATTTCATTCACAACTTATTTTGGTTAAATATAGCCTAACTATTATGTTCAAATCACCCTCCTATTCGGCAAACAAAATCAATATTTGTCAAGTACCTACCTACTTTTATATTTTATATATTTTTATAACAAAAAAGATATTATATTAATTCTACATAGAGTTGTTACTGTAGCTCTGACATTGGATTAGATCATTATATAGTTTTTTATTCTTTTTAGACTATTTCGAAGCGTAGTCATGAATAACGTTCATTTTATTCAGCTTAGAGTTGATTTAAAGAGGGTGCGGATGCAGGATAGGGGAAAGTCTGGCATGGGCTCTCGAATCAATATCTATCTATAGCCCAAATTGCATTATGCATTTAAATCTGCGTTACACATCAACATTTAAAAAAAAATACAATTTCGTCATTACAACTCTACATTAATATAAATGACGAAACACGAAACAATAAAATACATACTATATCAAATTATAGATTTTACTTCGCACTTTTTATGATTCACGTTTACAATATGTACCTACCTATTTTTGTAAGCATTCACCTTTTCAAATAAATAAATAATTTACAATTTAATTTCAATATTAATTACTGTCAAGGATATCACGAAATAGCATTCACTGTACGAAATGTACACTAATAACACTGAAATTCCGCGACCAAAACACTACATGATCGCGATAATGATGCTTCTAATCACCTTGGTACGTCGTCATTCAGTGGATACGAACACGCGTGGACTGACGTTCACGTTGGTCTCGTCTCGCTCACCAGTACCCCCACAATGACTTCCCGCGACCGAAAAACAAACAGCTGATTCATTTCCTTACTCTACATTTGGTGTTAAAGTACACTGTGACCATGACAAAGAATGATAACAAATCCTTTGTTTCACACCGATCAAGCCGTGCTGATATCATAAATGCTTATATTTTCCTTTTTCAGATTAAAACTGCTGTACCGATTTTGATTAATTTTAGTATCAAAATAGATTAGATTTTGGAAAAGGATATAGTGTACGTTTTATCTCATTATCTTAACCGGTTCCCGTAGGAGTGCTTAGTACCTTTAAAAAGCGGTTAAAGCGTCCGCGTCCTTCAAATATAATAATTAATTTAAAAGTATCATCACGCGCATATACCCGAAGTGGTAGGTAGATGCACAACCACCCACGACTAACCGAAGTCACTAAGTCCCATAGTGTGATAGTTGGCAAGCCCATCGCCAAACCAGGCACACATCCAATCCTGAGCAACATTATTTTTATTAGAAAATTGTAAAAATCATATCTTCTTTTTGTTGCCCGACCCGGGAATCGAACCCGGGACCTCATGAAGTCAAGTCCAACACCCGGACCGCTAAACTACAGAGGCGAGAAACAGCACATTAATTTAATTTTAGCGTTAAAATTGGGCCAGGCTTTAAGGAAGGACATTGGCTTTTAATCTTGATATCTCAGAGTTCTCAAGAGAGAACTAAATAACTTTATAAATCGGGCAAAATTGCGGATAACGGCATTAATAAAAAAAGCCACACAGTTATTACTGAATTATATAAAATCCTGACATAAACATATTTATAAAGTAGATAGTAGATACTACCTATATAATATTATAGTATATTTTTAGACTCTACAAGCGGCCTTGTCCGCTTGGCTATAAATAGTTTCTTTTTTCTTAAGGCTAGGATATTCGAAATGATCTATTTTTTATTTCATTTTAAACCATAAAAAAATATTTGTTTCGTTCTGAGAAAAACATTTTAAGTAGTTCGATAAACATTTTATATTAATTAACCACTCAAAACACGGTACTTGTAATTTCACTATTGGGTGTAATTAATTACGAAAATAATGAGATTTTAATACATTTTAAGGTTTTATTTGAAAGGTTTCATTCTCGAAGTAAAAAAAAATACAGTAAAGAACTATTTTTTTTCTATTTTTTACCATTTCTATTTAAAAAAAAGTATCTTCACGCCCACATAGGCAGTAGTAAAAACTAGAGCACCTACGACTACAAAACACATTTATTTGTATTGTATAACGTGTTTAGCAGCGAGAAACTAATCAATATAAGGTCAGTTCATTTACTGCAATTAAAAAAAAGGCATCAGGCCGATCATAACGAAATTCGTACAAGAAGAAGTATCGAGAAAAAGTCCTATGTTTTTTTTATCTCACTCCCGTCAGTCTCTGTCCGTCTTATTAATAAATGTGGTGTAGGGTAGGTGTAAAATTAAGTTGATATTATAGTCTGTATTACATTGTAATAAAGACTATAATACCAGGTTAAACCTTGGAGTACTTTGCTCCGTGTTTATTAGTAAGGCACTGTGCGTATACCGTGCGATAAGGAACTTCAAAATGAGAACAATTAAAGCTTTGTACTCTTCTATGTATATTTTGTTCGATACATAATACCTACTAATACTAAATAAACTATTTCAGCCTCTGTGGTCTAGCGGTGCGGGTGTTGGACTTGATGAGGTCCCGGGTTCGAATCCCGGGTCGGCCAACAAAAAGAAAATTGGATTTTTCCAATTTTCTAATAAAAAAAAATGTTGGTCGGGATTGGAA
>NJDC01002462.1:192377-212682 GCA_002245475.1 Calephelis virginiensis
AAATCTCTATAATGTATATATCTCAGTTTTAGGGGAAAACCGGGCAATGATAGTCAGCGGGCAATGGTGGTCACTACCATATCTAAAAAACAAAAACCCGTCAAAACACAAACAGTGGCGAAAACAGCCAATCGTACCACACCTTTTCCGCCGCTGCACGGTCATTCAGTTCGCTCGTCAGGTTCACGAGGGAAGATCGCGACACGTTTTTCTGCGTTTTTGATATAATTTTACGTGTGCACAAATTGAACAATAAGTAACTGTTTTGAAGCAATTTTATGAATGTTTTATTAACTACATTTTGTATAAAGTACGTAACAATCATACCATAAAAGATTTTGAGTAAATATTTAACCTTATTACATATAATTGATTTTTTTGACGAAAAACTTATTATCGGGCAATGGGAGTCAGCAAATCCCATTAAGAAATCAGCTACGACAGTAAGAGGACGAGCTATTTTAGCAAGCAAGAAACTTCTTGCACAACAGAAATCTGTAAACAACGCCACGAGACGTGTACTGCAAGATTCAAACTCTTCCACTGAGTCTGAAATTAGTCTGACTTATATATGTGATGACAACGAATACGATGATGCCGACAATGTCTTGACAACATTTGTCTGATCTGCTCCGAATTTTGCCGAAACAACGAAATGTGGTACCGATTCATACCGACTACACAGGATGGGATTCTCTTGAGGGCTACATGTGCGACAGTTGCTGAATACGAGAATTGTAACCTTGACCCTCATTGTCCTATAGGCTGACTACAATTACCCGCATGTGAGGACAATGGTGGTCAAGGCTGATATTTTTAAAAGCTTTAATTATTGCCAAAGTATGATTCCAAATGAAAAAAATAATATTGAGACTGATAGACGATTAGTTAGAGTATGTAAGCAAATTATTTTGATAAATGTAGCACAACATTTTTTTCCGTTATTTTAAATATCGCTTAAGTGACTCCCATTTCCCCCGTCCCTTATAGGTTTGACGTGTCGATGTATGCAGTGGCGGATTTACCAGCAGGCTGAGTAGGCTGGAGCCTAGGGCGGCGTATTTTAGGGGGCGGCAAATTCAGCCCCAAATTTTTTTTCCTTACAGAAACAAAAAAATTAGAAAAGAGGTTGACCCTGCAGGCCATATTTGCAACTTCCCGCTATCAATTCTCAAACGCATTGATCGATTTTGACCTTCAAGACGGCAATTGACGCAGTTTCTCGAATTCTGTAAATGTTGTGGACACAACATAATCGATTAGTTTTGAAATAACAAAGTTATCTTAAAAAAAACTTTTTTTTACTAATTTTTGCAATGCCATAACTTTTGAACGTGTGGGTCGATTTTGACCTGCAAGATGGCAACCAACGCAGTTTTTCAACTCTATGAATATTTTAGCGTGCTAATTCGTTTAGTCTAAAAATCTTAAAGTTATTCTAAAAAAATAACTTTTTCTCAAATTTTTTCGTCATCGATATCTCGCGAATGAATCAACCGATTTTAGTTTGCAAAACGGCATTCGGCGTGCTTTTTAAAGGTTAAGAGGTTATTAGATTATGGAATTAATAAGTTAAGTAGACAAAAAGTTATTCATAAAAAAACATCATTTTTTGCGATTTCTTTTACAGTTTTCCTGAAAATTCTCGGAATCTATCGGGCCGAATCGGTTCAAACTTACAGGAAGTTGTTCATTCCGATTGGTCAAGCCGTTCAAAAGTTATAAGAGGTTTACACACACACACACGACACACACACACACACACACACACACACACACACACAAAGATATTTAATAAAACCTGAGTCTGGATCATTAAAAAATTCTATCTTTATTTCTGCGAAATCAGAATTTGGGGAACATTTATCCAAACTTGGCTTTGTGTACACCAGCGACAAATTGTTCGGGTGAGAGAAACTTTTCTTGCTTAAAGCGAGTGAAAACTATCTACGATCTACATTAAGTCAAGAAAAGTTAAATGCTTTAGCTCTTTTGTGCATAGAGTCAGAACTTATGAATATTTCATACGACGATTTAATCGACGATTTTGCGAATATAAAATCGCGCTAAAAGGTAATTGAACTTCTATATTTTAATTGATTTTATTACCATCATCAAGCGGATTCTTAATACATAAGTTAATAGGAATATTGTTTTAAACTGTAAGTTTAATAAAAATATATAATATATTTTAGTTTCTTAATGATAAAATTTAACATTTTCTTCCACCTTGTTTTCTCCGTGTAGGGTATCGAAATGCAGAGATCACAAGGGGCGGCAAAATTTGAATAGCCTACTGGCGGCAAATGTGTTAATCCGCCACTGGGTGTATGTGTGTGTTGTTTTGTTTGAAAGCTGACACGGTCAAGATGGTTCACAGATAAGAAAGCTTTCACCTAGTTACATGTATATCTATCGCCTCTACGGTCTAGCGGTCCGGCGTAGGACTTGACTTCTTGAGGACCCGGATGCGGTCTCCGGGTTGTGCAATAAAAAAATAGGAAATGTGTATTTTCGATTTTCTTAGAAAATATAACTTGCGCGGGATTAGATATGTGACAGACCATAGTTGACGATAGATTGTTGATAGTTCTCTGTGAGAACTCTAGATCGCCTCTGTGGTCTAGCGGTCCGGGTGTTGGACTTGACTGCATGAGGTCCCGGGTTCGAATCCCGGGTCGGCCAACAAAAAGAAAATTGGAAAAATCCAATAAAAAAATGTTGGTCGCGATTGGAAATGTGCCCGGTCGGCGTTAGGCTTGCCACCTATCATATTGTGGGACTTAGTGTCTTCGGCTAGTCGTGGGTGCCCTGGTTGTGCCTCTGCCTACCTCTTCGGGGATATGGGCGTGAAGATACTTTGTTGATAGTTGATGATTGACGATAGGCTTGCCACCTTTCACATTGTGGGACTAAAGTGTCTAGGCTACTCTTAGGTGCGTACTGTAACACCGGGACATGTGATTTAATTATTTTATATAATAAATGGACTTTTATTTAAAAAAAAAGTATTTCCTTATTACAGTTTCCTTTACATCTTTTTCAATTATATATTTTTCTGACTTACAATTCTCTTCTATCTTTTTTCGTTCTTAATATTTTTAAAATTCAATTATCTATATATTAATACGTGATGCCAAAACTTTGAACCCCTTTTTCCGATAATTGCGCAGATGTGCTCCTGCATGCAGATGCAAGAGCATACAATTTGGCACATTTATACTTTATGTGTAGGAGAAGTGCAGAACGCTAATATTTTTCAATAAGAATGCTTATAAAGTACATTAAATCAATAAATAAAACATTACCCACACTACCATGCATTTGACACACACAAACAAATATATTGATGATAACGATAAAAGATCACAGATGGCGCACTAAAAAGTTTGGATGCAAAGTAGTTGGTCTTTAAAAATGAAGATGTCGTTCTTATCAACAAGATATTGAAATTTATTATGGTCGAATTTCGACCAATGGGCGACCACTAGTGTATATAAATGCGTGTATTGTCAGCTATGATTCACTGGTACTGATAATGTCTTAACAGTGGAGATAACTTACCATTGAAGAAATATTCACTTCCTTCCCGTCCTTTAAAATGAGGGAAAGCAGAAGAGACTAAAGGTGGAAGTATACTAAGCCAGAAAATGCCAAATCACTCTATTTTAATAACTGGGCTAATGGGCTACTGGGCACGAATGGGCACTAGTACTTTTTAAACAGCCAGTAGAGTTTGCATCATAATGCAACCTCTACATATGCCCGCGCCTATGTAGAGGTTGCATTACCCTGGTGCGTACGGAATTTGAAAGGATTATAATGAGCACCATTCTGTTTCGGAATATCGAAATGGGTTTCCGTTAAGGAATTCCGAATATATGGGGCTGGTCTGAAAAGCAAAAGTCTGTTGTATCTCTTCCTCTTGTTCGAAGAGATTCAGGAGTAGGAAAGAGGTACACAAGGAGGAAAGCCAAAAAGTAGCAGTCTTGTGTAATTTCCCAAAGTTTCGGCCCGTAAAACCATAAAGGTTGGAAGGCCCTTGGGAGGTGGTGGGTTGTTCGTAATGTTGTGACGTCACCGACACTGCAGCGTCTCTGATCAATTTAGCCACATAATTTCTAATGATCTGCGATTTATTTGGTCGTAGGCATTACAAGCCAGATGACGTTACTATTTTCTAAAATAAAACAACCTCTAGTACACATATCACTTGAAGATTTCTCCGTGTTGGTACCCTGAGATTTGAGTGAAACTACATGTTACTCTTAAATCTCGATTTCATGCGAATCGGAAATTGGAACTGGGTATGTCATTTAAGGCGCTCTTGAACATATTAACTTACTATTAAAATTTAGTTAATAATAATAAACAGTATATTATTCTTTTCGATTTGTTGTTTGTTTAATAAATCGCTAGTATTGTGGTTCAAGAGCACCTAAAATGACATATCCGATTCAAATTTCGAATTTGCATAAAATCGAGATTCAAGAGTAGCCCTACCGACCATCTGTCTCTCGTCAAGAATCGAGCATGGTATAACTTTATTCCATTTTCTAGTTTCATTCTATATGATGACAAATAACTTTATTTTACTTTTAGTGTGCTGTGCAGCAATTTGCTCGGGTAGGATTCCACCGCCTTACCTATTCCTGCCGCCATAACGACAATGTCATGTGCCGGTCCAGAGGGTAGGGTAGCCGGTAGACTTGCACAATTGGCCTAACACCCCGGGCAGAGGACAGTGACGAACCTACATCTATGGTTTTTTTTTATGATATTGGAAGGCAAACAAGCAGACGGATTTTCTGATGGTAAGAAATTCTCGCCGCCTAGAAACACCAAAGGTGGTAATGGTGCGTTGCCAACCTGAGGCCGGTATGTTAGTCCTAGAGCAAAAGTAAGTTTACCTGTCTCTTATAGACTGAAGTTTTCTCTTACCATCAAGAGAGCCGTGTTCTTGTTCACTACCTTATTAAATGAAATAAAAAAAAAATTGTTGAAGTTTTTATTTCTATGTAAGATTTAAAATTATAACTTTAATGTAAATATCAGTAAAAAGCCGATTTTCACAGTCTTATTCTCTAACTTTTCATTATCTATTCCGGGACTATCCCGGGATTGCCTTTACACAATCCCATAATCCTGGGTTCAGAAAAAAGGTACGGGATCAAATTGTCTAATCCCTAGCAACATGAGTTGCTGCTTAGCAATGTACCAGTGGGCTCATTAGTAATAAACCTTTTAACATTTGCTCTATAAATAATGGACTATTCTAAACATGAGACCTAACACAACAAATTCATAATTTATTTTGTCTTATCGCCTCTGTGGTCTAGCGGTCCGAGTGTTTGACTTGACTGCATGAGGTCCCGGGTCCGAATCCCGAGTCGGCCAACAAAAAGAAAATGGGATTTTCCAATTTTCTAATAAAAAAAAAATTTTGGTCGGGATTGGAAATGTGCCCGGTTGGCGATAGGCTTGCCACTTATCACATTGTGGGACTTAGTGTCTTCGGCTAGTCGTGGGTGCCTTGATTGTACATCTGCCTACCTCTTCAGGGATATGGGCGTGAAGATACTTCTTATTCTTCTTCTTTATTTTGTCTTATTATTATACATTTGGCAGACATGAAAAGAAAATGTAAGACCTAGTCAGCTGTTACTTAATCACTCTATGCGTATATACAACAACAATTAACTAAACTGAATACTAAAATTGGGGTGGTAGCCCAGCCTTAATGCTATTGATATATGCCTAACACTTAAAAAAACTTGACACTCATTATATAGGCAAGAACAGATAAAGGGGAGGCTCTGAGAATCTGGTAATGATGGTTAATGTTTCGAGCACCCTGGACACAATATCTCCAGTTTTTTTTTTTAATAAACATACTATCTTAAAAGAAATAATTTACAAAACTAATAAATCTGCTGCCTTTGCTATGCACTTTGTACCCCACCCCTCTACCTCATTTGCCTCTATTACGCTCCCAACAAATACCTACTAGATGCTGCTTGAAAGCAATATAAATTCGAAAGTAAAAATTCATTATTATATAGGTTTTTTTAAAACTCTCCAATTCGTTACAAGCTCCTGTGTTGGTTTTTTTAAGAGTTGGCGACCTTAAACTCTACCCAAACAAGTTGCAACATGTGCCTCTACCAGCAGTGGTCTCACTGACAGCCCCATTTAATCCTTGCTCGCCTTTTATGAGCTGCCTGGAATAACTGTAACAGTGAGATCCGAGAAAGAGTGTGTGGGTATGGACATAGAATGCCATGTCCGGATAACAAATGATTTATGGGTTTGAGCCAAAATAAATGTACATTAGTAAAAAAAAATTGTGTCCACTGTCTTCAAAACATAATTGTGGCTTTGTTTATTGCAATAAACATGTTTTAATTTTTTCTTAAATACACTGGACCATGTGTGTAAAAGAATATTTATCATATTTACACCATCATTTGTAGTTTTTTTTATACAGCAATATTTTTTTCTTTCTTTTTTCTATACAAATGAAACATGTCCATTTCACTACCTCATTACAATAATAGCTCCAAACTGCCCAAGTTTCTTAGGTAGCTTAGAATTAGAATTATATCAAAGGTTCTTGTAGTACCTGGCTTTCTCTTTTATTGATATTTTATCCCCTAGCTTGTTTTAAATAATTTTGCACGAATTTCTTCAAGTATCAGTATGAAAGTGGTAGAATACAATATTCATTTATTGCGCTATCATACACAAACATGACAACACGAACATTCGCCCAAGTGCCCTGCGCCGTCTTATTCGCGCAAGCGCCCTGCGTCGTCTTACGAATTTTCGTCTTATGAAATTTCAGGTCACGTGTCCTGACGCGAGTTAAGAAGTTTTTACCCATTTTAAAAAAAGGGTGCAACGTTGCTAAAGAAGTTTTTCACTTCAAAAATACCAGATGTGTACCTAGTATATTTGAAGTGAAAAATCTTTTGCTAATTCCTGTACATCTAAATCATGAATGTTATAGGTACGTCTATTTGTTCACCAGTAAAAAATTACCAATGTGAATGCATCTTTGTGAGAAATGTGAGAAATACACCCTGAGGAGAGGGGGGTGAGTTGACATACCCGTTTGAGATGACATACCTCCCAAATGGGTTTATACACATCATGGTCATCATTATCCTCTCTACCAGTATCATATTCCGCATCAATACTTTTATTGACCTTATGATTATCATTTTCCTTCATATAATCACAGTTTATTGTGTATCTGTGATTTCATTTAAAAAAATAAAATTAAAACAATTTAAGAAATCCCACGACCATCATCATGAACATAATATTTGGATGGCAACTGTTTAATATTAATATATATCACAACTATGAATTCTGAGTGATATTTAAAAAAAGTGTTGGTGTTAATATGCTTAAGATGATGACAGCGTAGATATACAATGTGAATGTGAATGGATGTAGGTACCTGGGAAGAGTCCTGGGAAGACATTTCAGGATCAAATCTCTCGGGCATTATCAGAGGATGGGGTCAAAAGCCACCAAAACTGACCAATTTGTATGAAAAGGGTAATGAACATAGAGAAAGTCAGAGAAAAAGTTTGTAAGGATCATGGAACTTGGCAATCAATACTCTATGTCTACTGTACCTATAATGTACACTAAGTACCTGATATGAAGATATATGTGTAATAATATTAAAAATAAATGTATAATTGTCTGCCTGGAAAAAAGGCAGGTGACACATTCTACACAGCCCGGGGACCAGCCCGGACAAAGAGTATACATAACACACATCACAATGCCTGTTAGATAGATACCCTAAGATTTGATCGTTCACAACATAATAATAGATAAAAATGTTGGTCTAGTTAAACCAATATACAAACACAACTTCATGTAAATATTCCTAAAAACTCAAATTATTTAAATGTTCATAACACTGCAGAATGTGTATTACCTACTTAATCGTCCAAAATATATAGGGTATAGAAATTATAATAATATTAGCCCATCCGGTGAACTTCGTAACTCTAGCCATTGACAACTTACTAACAGTTTGTTTGAAAAAAATGTTATATTGTTTCTCCATTTTCCCAGTTTTTCTCTTTTAAGAATCTTCTCAACAGCAATATAACAAAAAAAAAATTTAGCAAAATTTATACATCTGTTCCGATTTGACATGACCAAGGAAATATGGGTTAATTTTTCTTATTGAGATATCAAACTCTTACCTGTGCTCTGCTCTCCTGTAATACTTCTTTGATGATGTAGTGTCTTGAGCAATTATACAGTCATTGTTCTTACATGCATCCATTTCAGACAATTTTCCAGTAGTTTTATAAACAGGTATAAATTTGGCCCCTTGGTTGAACAATCTTTTGTTGAAACAGCTCTTAATAATATTAACCAGTAGCTTTCCTCTCAGCATACAAAATCACATCACTTCTAAAATAAAAATACCATTTCTATCAACAAAATATAACGATAGGTAACTATTTACAGGGAGAAAAAAAATGCTATCCTCGAAGGTATTCTAAAATGTCAATATCAATTATATTAAATGTATGTATAATATGAATTTATAACTATCAATTTATAATTTCGTACAATACAAATTCAAAATTCAAGAATATTTATTTAGTAAATGCTGTCTGCATTATCTCGAATCTTCAACTAATACGATAAAAATGTTTACAATTTACGATAAAGGCGACAAACGTTTAACGTTAACCTTTAGTTAAAATGCGCTCCTACCTCTTTTTTTTATTTGTAAAATAAAAATTTTCGTTACTTCGCTGCGCTCTCTCTTTGTTGAATTGACAGCAGTGGGCAATATTCAGAAATAATTTTCCTGTGTGATTTTCCAACTTTCAGGCTTCAGCCTTCAGCTGACTTCAGCCAATATTTCCTTTATCGACAGTTACTTTACTCTTTGGCCAATATAGTCTATGCTTCACGTGTAATGCTTCAGCCAGAGAATAATTATAATGTAAAGGCAAGAGGGTCCTCTATCGCGAAGATGAAGAATCACGTTAACTAGCGCTCCCAAGGTATTTTGGTGGAAATAATTTAGCGATATTGCGTGAGCACACATGCATGCCTATTATTGGCTTCAGCTTTGGCCGGCTTTGGGCTCTTTTTTTGAAATGGCTAATATGTTGCTAACCGCGAGGTTTCTACAATTTCACCGGACTAAGGCTTTGAGCTTTGGCTTTTAGCTTCATCTTTAAGTTGTTTTTTTTTCGTTTTAGGCATAAGCGTTTCAGCTTCTGCCATTGCCCATCGAACCCACCACATACATTCGGAATTCCTTTACGGAATCCCGCTTTGAAATGTTGAAACAAAATGGGCCCCCATACAAATCCACTTAAATTCTGTAAGAAAAAATCCTAACGTGTGTGGCAGGTCCATTGATTTGTTTGGATTGATTGCGTTTGGTTTTTTTCGTTTCGAAAGAAAAACACGCAAGAGTGAGGCCTTGAACGATTGCCCTGTTCGCCACCCCCTGTCGCTAAATAAGACTCACCACATAGGTACATTCGGAATTTTAAAACAAAAATCTGTTGCTTAAAAATATTCAAACGAAACAAATATATGAAAAGATATGGACCTGCCACCACGGCTGGTAATATTGGTATATTTGAGAACCGGTAGTGACGGCCTTGGAGCAATACCGATACCATAAGCGTCACCTATTGCTATCACAGCTGATACTATTAGTACCGGTACTATTGTATTAAAGGTTTAATATCGGTATTGGTATTTATCGACCTTCATTAGGTACCGGTATTTATCGGTACTAGTACAGGTATTTGATAGATACCTGTATCGGGACAGTACCGGTATACGGAGTACAGGTGTCCACTTTGGAAGTAATTATTGTATTCAAGTACTGAAATAACAAGAACCGCTAAGTACTAGTATAGAATCTGTACTTTTGGTATTAGTTACAAGCCTTGCCTGTCACATACGTCATGATTTTTCTTTTCTGAATTTGAGTGGATTTATTTTGTTTTGGAGCTTCGAAACGGGATTCTGTAAAAGAATTCCGTAAGATCGCGGGCTTATTTGTATTAGTAGTTGCATTCAAATTATTTTCTCAATAGAATCCTGTGGTGTTACTAAACATGTGGTGGACCTTACTTTACTAGCTCGATAAACCTGATCGCGCGGAAACGCGATAGAGATCAACAATTGACCCTAAAGAAGAGTTTTTACTTGAGCTTACACTCCTCGAAAAACGGTTTTAAATTGCAATATTTCTTAAACAACACTGAATGATCTTTGTAATAGCATTCTCATTTTGCACATATTGTCAAATATTGAGTATGAAATAGTTCAACAAAATTTACACGATTTAGTTTTCGCAGCATCGCCAAAGAAAATTGATTTTTCAAATATATACTTCAGTAAAACTTTTAACATTTTGTAGAAGTTTTTAATTAAGAGATATAAGTAGTTTCATTCAGTATCAGTTTGGTAAATCTTTTCTTAAATAAAATCATAAAGTAACGCCTTTCAAACTTTCTGAACTCTGCATTTTTTGTGTGAATAAAATTGGACGTACGTAATAATTTTACGACTTTATCTTATTAGACGCACATTATCTTATTAGTCTGTGACGCATTTCCTCAATATATCAGAAGTTGTGAAATGTGTATTTATTTATACGTATAGCTGTAAAAGAAGTTGTGATAATAAATCTTAGAATTAAAAATTGATAATGTTTAATTTATAAACGTCTAACTTTTGTGTTTAAATTATTAACGTCGGTTACGAGAATCAAAATGTTATAATGGATTTACGCAAAGTAACGCCTGATTCAATAAAATATCTCAATATATTTACAATTTAACAACTATATTGGTATACGAAAAATTTATTTTTGAAATATTCTAGATTGTTGTAGTACTTACAGTATCTTTTTTTGTGGATTCGCCATAACTGTCTGTCCATGTGTCACAGCTACTTTTTTCCAAACAATAAGAACTATATTGTTGACACTTGATAAATATATGTATAATTGAACTGAGTTAACCAAAATAATAATAGAAAAAAAGTTTTGGAGATCCCCATACTTACAATGCTACAACTTAAGTTTTTTCGATCAAATCCATACATGTGTGTTATGTTGTTATATTTTTTTTAAGTATTCAAAACTAAGATTTTAATTTAAAATATTCCAAAAAAAATAGTCTTTTATTTCCCCTAAAATTTTTTTTTGACAAATAAGAATGAACCTTCATACAGCTATTTCTTTGTTTATTATACATATTACTAGCTGAACTCGCAGACGTTGTTCAACTATATTTATAATGTTATTTTAGAAGAAAAATTTTGGGTGAGTCACTCTCATCACTTAAGGGTACGAAAAATAGATGTCGGCCGATTCTCAGACCGATCTACACAATATGCTCACAAAATTTCATGAGAATCGGTCCAACCGTTTCGGAGGAGTTCAATCACGCACAGCGTGGCACGAGAATGTTATATATTAGATGTATTTTTACTTTTATTTTTTATAGTTTTTTGAGTTAGGCGCATTTTTTTGAAAATTGATAAATAATGTAAACATTTTAAAATTTCACTGGAGAACGAGTCGAATAAATTAGTCTATCCCATAGATTCAGATCCTTACTTACATCCAAAATCTAAAGTCTATTTGCCACACTTTAACCTTAGTAGAAAATCCCCCTGCAAGAACATTGGGTCAAGAACAAACAGCATTGGGTCAACTTTGAACTTTGGGTCTCTGACGAACTTAAGTCATTTTTTTACGAATATACCGTAATGCTTGGCAAAAATATGCAGTAGTTATAACTAAATTTCACTTCATCGTTCTGGGATAAAAATCTAATACGAAATTTATGATTATACATCAATATCAAAGTAAAAAAAAATGAACTTGTAGTTTGTCTACTAATCTGTAAAATAACGGCTGGTCTACAAAACATTACTTGAACTTTGTTATTTGTCACCCTGATTTAATAATTACCATCTTTAACATATTAGGTCTTTTTTGGCTCCATCGAAAGAAAAGATGAATAAATAAATGTCCTTGGACAAGTTACACAAATCGAATCTAACCACAATGTAAGCAAATGATATGTTATACTTGTATTACGGGCAAAGACTTTCTATACTCTATTTGTGTATAGAAAGCCGTTTATTATATAAGATTGACGTTTTTAATGTCCTGTGTTGATTTTAAATATTACAATTTAATAACATGAAAGTATAGTTATTATTTCACTCTGATAAAATGAGCTAAAATATGATGAGTGTTAGTGCAATTTTATTTATATGTATGAGTTGCACGACGACAGTGTGTGCATACTACGTTGCCAAACCTAATCGAGACGCTGCCGCTTTGTGTAGTACCTATGCATATCCGTTCAAATCTTTGATAATATTATGTATTTGGAATTGCACTCAACGATATCAAATTCAAAAGTGTTACATTTTTAGTTAAATATGACACTAATGTCGATATCAGACTATATGTAAAATGTAAGACTTTCCCATAACATAATGTGGTTGTCATTATTTTTATCTTAAACTGATACATAAAATTATTAATATAATATAATTAACGAGCATCATGACGTGGGCACCAAAGAACCAAACGATTTCCTTGTGAATTTTAGAAGGTGATTTAAAGATTTATAAGAAAGTGTAAGTGTAGATTTTCTTAGTGGAGCGAAGCCAGGGCCCAGGATGGTGTGCTTGTATATTTACAGAGAATGCATTTTCAATTGCTCTTTTGCAACATTGAACCTGACTAACGGTAGATGCTGGTGCTTACAGCAAGTAACAAAAAAAAATCTTAGGTCATCGCCATAGAAATGGGAATAATAGAGGTCAATGGTCATCACTATCAAGCACTGTCATGAGTTTTGGTGCCATCGTGAATGAAGATAGACGCAATTTTTTCATAATTATTGAATTTCGTGTTTATATTGAGTGAAATTAGTCAATTGTGATGGCATTTTGTTCAGTGAAAGTGTACAAATGAAATAATCATAAAGAAATTAGCGTATCGTGTATTTCCTCGCTGCAGCCAAATCTCCCAAAATGAGCTTGAGTAAAGTGGCCACCGATTTACGCAAGACCTTGACAAGACATTCTATTACGCCTTATAATTTTGATAAATGATTTTTGATAAAAAGAAATAAAAATATATAACAAGAAAAAGATTTATTAATACGGAAGACGTGGCTGTATGGACTCAGATCCCTTGCCTTTCCCCGACTGGGATAAAATTAAACAACAAGCACTGTCATTTTTCAAAACTCAAATGTCAATTGTCAAAGTCAAACTGACATTTTTGATTATTTTCAAGCACAGACTTTCAAGTTTTATCTTGCGTGTTTTTTGTGAATTGCTAGATAATATTAATGAAATGCTTAGTTGTTATTTCAAATGAAGCTTGTTAATTATAAGTGAAAACAAAATATATTTAGAATTAAATGGTGTATTTATTGAATGATTTAGTCATCTAATGGCTTACACAGAAAAGGTGTCACTTGGTGGCACCGCACTATCATTTTTGCTGTATGAATGTATGAATTCAGATAATACACAGGTATGTTATAAGACTTTAACATTAATTATTTTAAAAACAAACACTATTAATATTTACGAACGACTGATTTTGCTATCTTATAACTTCTATTTTGATGTTTTCAGGAGGGGTTTTTAATAGGAGATATAACTTCTCAAATAACCAATCACATATCAGATTCTCAAAACGATAATGCACGTTTAGACATTCAAATTATAGTAAGAACAGTTTTACCATTACCATCAGTGTCCTTGTTTTATTTTCCTTCAGGAAAAATTAAAGAAGATGTTTTATCTGATTTGCTTTCTAGTTCAGCTAAAGAAATTGTTGGATGGTACAAATACCGAAAAAACAGCAGTATCAAGCCAACGTTTAGAGACAAATTAATTGCAAAAGGTTTGCAAAAATACTTTGAAAAATATCATGGCAAGAACACATTTGTGTCATGTAATTTATCAAGTAAAGTATCTTCAGCTTGCTCAACTCACACAATAACATATAAATTTGGTAAAATTAACTGCTTTGACATGTATGAAAATATTGAAGGTGTGACAGCCAATCTTGGTGAAAAGTTAACTGGATATAAAAAAGCAAATAAATTTCATCCTCATTGTATATTTAATAAGATTGTTCGTGAAAGTAATGTTGATGGGAATAATACAAATGATGCAATATTATTAATACAAGAAGCAGTTGACATTAGGCTAGCAGCTGAAGCAAAAATTGCTGCAAAAAATGAAAACACAATAAAAGAACTTGAAGCAGAAATAAAACAAATGAGCACTATATTAGCAGATAAACAAGTAGCTGACTTAAAATTGGCATATAATAAAATTTTAAAAGATAGCAAATTAGACACAAAGATGGAAATGGCTCAAGCTTGTATATCAGCTATGAAAACACCTACACCATTAGATATTTTGAGTGTTCCAAACATTTTATTGAATAGCAACAAGTCAATCACAGAAAATAGTAATGAAATAATAAATAATGATGTAATAGAAAGGAGTCCAAGTCCTGTTTTAATGCCTTCAACTTCAACATCAAAAACTGTAAAACTAGATTATGCTTCAATGTTAAAGAAAAATTCTGAGAAATTGTCTACTTCTGTAAGTATGCATATAGAAAAGATAGACTTCTTAGCTGTGTAATCGGTAACTATCCAAAAACTGGTTGAGTTGTTTTATTCCATTGCTTATGTGGCCTGGAAATACCTTTGCAGTTTTTAGGCACATAGTCTTTCCATTAGGAAATTTGTCTTATTGTAGGTTTTTAATCCTGTAATTTTTATTTCACAGTTTTCTCTTGTGTTGGTGCTAGATATACTGTGATTTGTCTAGGGACATTTATTTATAACTCCCTGTTTACTACTTGGCTTGTATGTTAAAAACTCGGAGCAAATCTTAATAAAAAGAGTAGTCTATATCAAAATTAGATCTTTTTATGTTAAAAATCATTAAAATCAGTTCAACCCTTTTGTCATGTCATTTTATGCCAAAAGTGTTCGACTGGTTTTAAGTGAAAACATACATACTAACTTTTGCTGTCCTATTAATATTATAAATGTGAAAGTTTGTGAGTATGCATGTATAGATGTTTGTTACTCTTTCACGCTCAAATGGCTGAATGGATTTGTCTGAAATTTGGAACACAGATAGATTGTGACCTGGATTAAAAATATCCTGCTTTCAATCCCGGTCTCACAACAGGTTCGTCTGAAAAGTGGGTGAAGCCACAAGGCAACAGCTGGTTAATTATGTTAGTTGGATCTAGTCATCGGGATAAACAAAACTAGGTTTTAATAATTGTTACTTATGATACACCCTGATGAACCCCACCTAACAAATAGCAGTCTTAACCATTTTTAGATACAATTGGCTCCCTGTGTTAATCTGGCCATGTAGCTTGTAAGAGGAAAGCAAAAGTTAAAGGTCATTGCCAGTAAGGCCATTGATGACAGGGTGCTGTGGTGTAGTCAACTTTTATTTTGGGTTTTATATTTTTGCCAGCTAATACCCGCAACTTTGTTCGCATGACAGTTAGTATATGTACTGATTTTGGTTCATTAATAAGGACTTTCGTACAAACTTTCTATCCCTATTTCACCTCCTTAGAGGTAGAATTTCTAGAAACACTTAAATACATATCTACTCATTTTTATGTAGCCCAAAAATAAAGTTTCATGTTTCTAACTTAAAAAATGACAGTCTTCCATACAAAATTTCAACCTCTGTTTCACACCCTTAGGGCTTATGAATTAATCAGTTAGGACATGTTATTTGATAAGTAAAGATAAAGTTTTTAATTTCAGAATAATATTAGCGAAGATTTAATTACTTTTGATGTGGAGGACAAAAGACAAAAACTATGTCATGTAAATGACAGTGTTGTTGACGGTGGAAGTTCGCCGGAATACTGAAGTGCCTTAAATAGTAAAATGTGTAAGTTACCATAACATTAAAGACTATCCGCCTGACTAATAAAACTAACGCACCCATTAATCTGGCATGTAACTTTACTTTTGCTAACAAAAATGAAGGCACATACTAGATCAATGGTCGCGAAAGTTTTATTAGTAAGGGAGCAAATCACAAGTAACATAAGATTAAGATAAATAACAATATCATACATAAATGTAAGGAATATTTTTGACAAGCTTTGTTATAGAAATTCATTTGTGTATTCACACATGTGAAGTGTTGCATGTTTTATCACCTTTTATATAAAAGAACAAGATAATTTTTATTTGTTACATTATGTTTGTCTTATTCAATAACTAGCTGTTGCCCGCGTCGTTAATGATCTCTCAGAAACATTTTTCGGCATACAAAATATCCTATGTGTTTATCCAAGTTACCCTCTACATGGGTGCAAAATTTCATGAAAATCGGTTCAGCAGCTTTTGTTTAAAGGAGTAACAAACAAACATACAAACTTTCGCATTTATAATAGTAATAAGATATTTAACAAAAAAAAATATAAAACACTAACAAGTCCTCATATTTGAGTAAATGCAGTGAATGAAATATTTGTAATTTTAAAAATGAAAAAAGAACATAATACTCAACATTTATATCTTAAAATCACAACTAAAGTGTTCATAGTAAAATTTTACATTATTACTTTGTTTTTAAAATGTTTAAATCAAATCCAACTTAAAAGTATGTATTGGAATTTTCTTAATATTTATTACATTACAAAAGTATATAGAAAGAAATTGCCCAGTTTGCTTGAACTGAGATTTTCAAGTTAGTCTCTTTCGTTTTTAGTATGTTTGTAACAAAGAAGACAAGTGTACTTATTGTAAATACCAAAAATATTGGTTAATTTTCCTATTATATGAAAGATATGAACAAAAAGCAATTTTTTTTTGAATATTGAGTTTATGTAGACTTATTTTCTTTTCATACCTAAAAATATGTTAAGTTTGGACAATGATTGTTATATAGAAAAAAATATTGCATGTTAAAATGTAACCTTTTTACATAGGTATGTATACCTTATACTATAAAATAAGGAGTTAACAAACAGTTCTATGGACGTTAGAGGTATCCATTTCAAAATGATTGTAAAAATAATTGCTGATACATTGCTCTCTACGTCAATTTGTTGACAATGGTTAAACCTAATTACGGCTACAAAAATAAAGTAGCATTAACTAAGTCACAGAACACTCACCATATTTTTGGGACCCTTATTATTTTATTCTTTTTATGTAACATTAGAAAAACATTGCATAAGTGTGTCTGGAAAAAAAATCTGATTAAATGTACTACGTGTTGTTGTATATATCTAAACTAAATACAAATTTGTCAAAAGGTTAAACATTTACCAGATTATCACAAAAAAAAATAGACCCCTGTTTAACTAAACATGTGGATTATGTAGTTGCATGTTGTTGGCTGACATTCAAATTTTAGACAGTGTTTAGTAAAACATGTGTTTATTTTTTTTGTAATGCAATGGCTTTAGTTTATAATCATATGATTACCTATTTTACAGATTAGTGTATTTGAATAAAAAATATCCGCATTCAAAAAGAAATGTAAAATCTATCAACTTTTAAATTAATAAAAACATGTCATCATTCTAAATTTGCAAAAAATTGCCAACAGTATGAATATTTTTCTTCTTATTATTAAAATGTTTAAATCAAGTTCATTATTTATCTAATATTTAATTACATTAGTATGGACAATAATGATCTATCAACTGGCTCGATTAAAGTATTTAGAAATCTATAGATCTAGCACACCTCAAGCTCACAAAGACCTACACCAAAAATATTCACACATGGCTTATACTGTTTCATAATCATTATAATAGCAATATCTAAAAAAAAAAGAACAGTGTGACGAGTATCCAAAATAACCATGTATTCGCCTAAACAGTGGTATTGGTCCATGACAACTGTGGCGGTTCTCCAGCTATCAGTAAAATGGATGATAATTGAAAACACTTCTGGATACGACAATGTTTAATGCAGTTCACTTTAGGACTGAATACAATAATTAATTTCTTATACTCTACGCTAAGAATGACATCATGTTGCGAAATAATATTGAACTCTTATAAAGTACATTGACACTAATATTATGTGCATGTGTCACATATCTTCCCCCTTTATTAAATAAAATTACAAAAATATAAATTGTCATACTTAATGTGGTAAACTCATCTTAAAACCGGTACTAACATTACATTACCCTAGATATAATTCTAACTGGAATACACTAATTTTGTATCACTAATCACTTTGACTGATCTACCCACTGACACTATACTATAACTTCTTGTGTGGTAAAGCTTGGCTGGCCGCGGTCCTCTCTGCCTGCTATGTTCGTGATAGGCATCACCCGCAGTTCTCGTCGGATATACTTGCCGTAACTGTGTTTGCAACGCTTCCATTGGAAATATCCTACCATGGCTAATACAATTGTTAATATCAATATCAAGTAACCTTCTATGTCTGCGAAATGGAAGCGCTTCACCGTCTCGGAGGCTGCTGCCGAATTGCCAGCACCATTTTGGGCCATTATTATTTCTTCTTTTTCAATCTTACTTGTACTTTTTCCCATATTGTATTTATATTATTCGTTAAAAAATAATAATTAAAACTGTGTGCTGTCGGAGGTAACAAATTATAATGTAAATTTCACTCCGGGCTTACTGATTCGCCCTGATCGTGTTACGAACTCCTTGTTTATGTTAACATCTTCCTTTTTTGGTTTCGTGGTATCGCTTTCGTTCGTATTTATTGTGAATGCAAGTTTAATTCAATCTATACTAATAGTTTTTATCGTATTTGCTTCTAATATTTTATAATATTTTTTCGCTCTTAGTAGTACTTTGAAAGGTCCTATATAAGGCTGTGTCAAGGATTTAGTTATCCTTTCACATCTTACAAATACATGTGTAAATTTTTGTAACTCTGGATGTACGAACATATTAGTCTGTCGTGTCTCTCGTTTTGGCACTGATGACATGTTTGCGATTTTTTTTCGTAACTCGTTCAGGAAAGTTTCGTTTTCAGATATCTTATTCCTTTCTAAATAAAAGTAATCGCCTGGTAATTTTAAGGTTTCGCCATACACCATTTCTGCGGCACTGAATTGTGTGTCATCTCTTAAGCAAGCTCTTAAACCTAGCATTATAGTCGGCAATTCTCGAACCCAATCCGATGTATTACCTCTACACATAAGAGACGTTTTCAAGGCTCTGTGCCACCGCTCACATTTTCCGTTGGCTTCAGCGTGGTATCCACAAGTCCTTATCTTCTGAATGCCCATTCTTTTTGATAAATTTGTAAATAAATTCGATTCAAATTGGCGGCATTAGTCAGTAGTAATCCGAAAAGGACAACCAAACCGACATCTCCAACCTGAATAAATAATATCGGCTATCGTTTCTGCAGTTATATCCTTAATGGGAAATGCTTCTGGCCACCCTGTTTTCCGGTCAATCATTGTAAGCAAATAACGGTATCCGTTGCAATACTCTGTCGGCAATACGGTCGCTCTGCATAAAACTACCAAAAGGTGATATTGTATGTCTATGAACCTTGGACCTTTGGCATTCCACGCAACCTCTAGCCCATAAGGTAACGTCTTTGTTTATAGACTTCCAAATGTATCTGTCACGCATCATTTTTCTCGTAGTTCTAATGCTCGGGTGACTAATGCCATGTACTGCATTGAAAGCCAACACTCTAAACTCTTGGGTTAAATATGGGCGGACGTTGCCCCCTGACACCTCACAATAGATTGGCATGTCATTATCGTGTAATGATAACTTTTTAAATTTTAAGCTACTTGATTGTAAGAGGATTTTTAGTTAATTATCCTTTTCTTGCTCCTGCGCCAATTTCTTTTAATCAATAGGGGACGGCATGTCTATAGAAGCAATCCTGGATAAAGAGTCAGCCACTACGTTTTTTGAACCACTAATATGCTGTATAGATGGTAGCAAATTGTAAAATAAAATCTAAATGACGTAATCTCCTTGGCGTGTCATTTTTACTAATTGTATTGTTTTCAAATGTAAGATCAGAGGTTTGTGATCGGTATATACATTAAGTGGTCGTCCTTCTACCAAATATCGAAAATGCTTTATAGCCAAATAAATAGCCAATAGCTCGCGATCAAAAGTACTGTAGCATTGTTGTGCCTTATTTAGCTTCTGTGAAAAAAAACCTAAGGGCTTCCAATCGTTTCCTTCTTTCTGCTGTAACACTGCCCCTGC
>NJDC01002462.1:228555-244881 GCA_002245475.1 Calephelis virginiensis
CGAATACTGTTAGTAGGTCGTATGATTTGCAGCATGTACATTGTACTCTGTGTATGGTCGAATATTGTAGCACCTTAGTCCATTGTGTAGAGGCACACTAAGTAAAGCAATATTATCACGATGAACATAGCAAAAGCATTTGGACACTGACCGAACATAGTACAACGTTGACATGTATTTGGAAATCTTATAGCAAAACTAAAATCTGCCCGTTGACATCTGACAAACGACAACAGACTTTCTTTAAAGGCCGCCACACACGTGCGGAATCCCTTTACTAAAATTAATCAAAATTTCAAACGGAGCAAATCCGTACAAGGTCAAATTTGTGTCAATTTGCTGTATACGAATTACGTTTCGATTTTTCCGCACGGAATTATTCCGAATATACGTGACAGGCCTTACTCAATACTGTTTTACAATGATAATGACAGAGTATCTTCACGCCATATCCCCGAAGAGTTAGGCACTACGCCTAGCCGAAAACTCTAAGTCTCACTATGTGATAAGTGGCAAGCCTATCAACAACCAGCACATATACAATCCCAGGCAACGATGTTTTTATTAGAAAATTGAAAAATACATTTTCTTTTTGTTGCCCAACTCGGTATCGAAACTAGGTCCTTAAGGAGTAAATCCAACACGAGCACAACAATTTTTTTGCACTTCCGGTTAAAAACATTTAAAAAACGAAAGCGAAGCGAATTTCTTTGTTATATTTAAAAAAGGATATGATCCCAAACTGAAGAAGCGCATCGCTTTCACACGCAAGAACTCAATGTATGGAGACAATAGTGTCTTCAGCTCCCTCCCAGCCTGGTCGGTCTTCAAGCTGGGAATGTCTGGTTTGAGCATTTCTATAACAGCATCCAGAGCTGTATGCATGGCTGTGGCAGTCGTCTCTGGGGTCAAAGGGTTGGTGGTTGTACAAGACTTGCGTAGTTCCAACATCCTGCTGGCTAGTCTCGCGCATAAGTTCGCGTGAGCTTTGTTTTTACGAAGAGTATCTGTCAGCTACAATGAAGAGTACCAACTAATAAATAATTTTCATTTTGACAACTGTCTGGGTTGTCAGACGAAATCCGGTGTGTCCAGACAAAATAAAATAAAACAACGAAATGTTCAGACAAGAGAAGTTAAAGAAAAAGTATCTTCACGCCCATCTCCCCGAAGAAGTATGCAAAGGCACAACCAGACTCACGACTAGTTTAAGACACTAAATCCCACAGTGTGATAGGTGGCAAGCCTATCACCAACCGGGTACATATGCAATCCCGGGCAACTTTATTTTTAATAAAAAATTGAAAATACACATTTTCTATTTTTTGTTTGTTGCCCGACCTGGGCATCGAACCCGGGACCTCAAAAAGTTAAGTGTTGCGTCGGACCGCTAGACCACAGAGACGATAGAAGTTAAAAACAATTAATAAAAATATTTAAGGACGAGCGGTGTATTTGAATTTTCACATGCGGTAGCCTTTTCCGTGTTTCGGGCTAGGAGGTAGGGTAGCTGGTCGACTTGAACACGTGGCCTACGTTGTCAATGCACAAGTAATATATATGACATGTATAGTCTTTGTTTACTTTTTGTGATCAGGAGAACGGCCATAATCTCGTTCGCTATATAAAAGTTATAAATTTGAGAAAAACTTTGATTTTTATGACAATTTCAAAATTTCATTTTTAAATTAATCATTAAATTATTAAAAAGTTGATTTTATTCATACTTAGGTACGTTTCCGTCTCGACTATGATTCCAATATCCCGTCGGGAACCGGTCCCGACATTTGTGGAGGGGCGCGCAAGGCCACCGCTTGCGAGCGTTACAAAAAGTTTCGAGAGAAGCGGACCGACAAGCATCATTAAGTTACAATTTAGTAGAGAAAATTACGACTGAATGATTGATTAAAAGATAACTGAGATCTCTGAGGGCGCCCGTTAGTATCTTAAGTTTCTATAAGGGACATTTACTTCTCACAACCAAGTGATAGATCTGTTTGATTGCCTTTCTTTAATTAATAAATATGAATATATTATTTAATTATTATTAATAAATAAATATAATATACCTTTTTCAATGCAGTTTCAAGTGAGTCAAGCGTATTTGGCAACACTTCCAAGTTCCTTTGTAGCAACAGTCTTCTTAAGTTCGAGAGAATTTGACTAGACATATGTGCAGCAATACCTATATCCCTGTAGAATATTAATATTTCTAGATCATCGCTTAGTTTATCTATGGTTAAGTTTTTATTGTATTGCGAGTAATTTAACTTTTCCCCCCTATTGGTCCGGGTCTGCTGAATAGTAGGAATAGAAAAGATAATAGTAGAATGGACCATCTACCCTCTAGGTACGAGTATATTTTAGCACTTGCCTTGTGCTTATTTTAAATTACTACAAATTTTAAGGAAAGAAAAAATATTTCGTCTCAAGCCGACGAATGCTCTAGCCCAGCGGTCGGCAACCTTTTGGCAGGCAAGGACCACAAGGCGGCAAAATAAACTAAAGCAGGGCCACACTTGTAATATTGACCCTAGAAGCCAAATATACCTACGTAATTGGCCATGTCTGATAGAAAACAAGAAAATGGGCGGAGAAGCGCGTTCTTAAGGCTGAATCTACGCGGTCTAGCGCGGAACGTTCATGAACCTATTTTGATATTTATAAATTATTTTCAAGACGGCCGCGGGTTGCCGACCGCTGCTCTAGCCGTTTGAGCTACTCAGGACACGAAAGGGTACAGAATCAAATCCTGTCTGGGACAATTTTCTTTTTCTTTAAAACTTGTAGACATCTACTCTCTGCCAAGCAGCTCGTAAGAGGCGAACACGGGTTAAAATAGTCAGTACTCACAAAACTACTAGTAGTAGAGTGCAGGGACTTGCCCGAAGAGATCCACTACCTTACCAATTCCTGTCACCAAACTAGGTCATACTCCGAACCGGAGAGTAGCGTGGCTGGTAGTATTGCCCAATATGCCAAACAACCCGGAAAGTAAATCCGTAAACTTGTGATGACTAACAAGTGTATTTACTATTTTTGACAGACTTCAAACACATACAATTTTCCCCAGAAAAACTAGGGTAATTTTTAAGCTACTTTATTAGCTCAAATAATAAACAAATACAACTTTGTGATTATCGCATCTGGGGGGTGATTATGTAACTCAGTTACCAACTCAAAATGGATGAGTGTACATCGAATCGCTGTCAAATGACGTGTTTTGTATTTGCTATCTCCAGTGACCAACAGAAATACAATAGAGATAGTAAACACA
The DNA here is from genome assembly GCA_002245475.1 of Calephelis virginiensis. Lineage (NCBI taxonomy): Eukaryota > Metazoa > Arthropoda > Insecta > Lepidoptera > Riodinidae > Calephelis > Calephelis virginiensis. The sequence goes on from NJDC01002462.1 coordinate 231,833, forward strand.
AATGACGTCATTTGATGTACACTTTTACAGTTTGAGTTGACAACTGAGATACATAATCACCCCCCTGGTCCGCCTAAAAAAAGTCTTAAATGGTCAGCATAGTCCAGAATTGTGTCAGGCTTGGAAATCACAAGAATTAAAAAAAAAAGTGGAAAATTGAAAATTGCATTTTAAACTTTACTTGGTCTATTCGTATACAAAATTACAATTGTTTCTTACCATAAGAAGAACCGTGTGCTTCTTTGCTGACTTATTACTTAAAAAATGTACTGCATTTCAAAAGTCGAATTCTTTCACTTTATATTCTTACGGTCAATATTAATAACCTATCTACAGATAGAGATAGGCCTTCTAAAGTTTTGTTAAAGTAACAGTGGTTGCCTAGTGACTGATTTAAAATAGCCTAAACTTTTATATTTGATGGGTTATTAATATTGGACGGACATTAGTGAGAAAGTTGTATAATAATATTTATTCCGCCATATTATTGCGGCGGCCATGTTGGGTTATTAGCAACACGAATTATTATAATAGCGTTGTCATCTGAATATAACAATGCTTTTTCTCATTTTAACACCAACAGTTTCAAATCCCACCCTCTCCCCCTGATCTCAATATTGCAAATGCAATTTGAAATTTTAGTAAGCTATCTTAGTATTACATACCTCAATTCCATATCAATAAGAACAGCGAAGATTACTCGCGGCGCTATTTCCACGAGGTGCAACGAGTGCGGCGCGCAAGGGCTGCCTGACGGGCCCGCACATAAATTCACTATTGCACTGTTTTCTTCTGACAACCCTAGTTTTATTAATTAAAAACATTTTTATTTATCACTTTATAAATTCCCTATAGGTCTGGAGTCTATGTAGAAAAAACTATCTGCCGTCCTGCCTGGCAAGAGGCGAGCAAAGACGAAATGAGTCTTTATCAACAAAACCACTGGTGCTAAAGTGCTGTGCAGCAATTCGTAAGGGATCCACCGCCTCACTTATTCCTGTCATTATAATGACAATGTTATATTTCGGTCCGTAGGGTAGGGTAGCTGGTAGAATTTGCACAATTGACCTGGCATCCCAGTCATTGGACAGCGCCGCACCTATGGCGTCTTTAAGCTGCAGTTATCTCTTTTAATCAAGGAAGCCGAGTGGGAGTTTTGGCGCCATCGAGAGAAAGGATGGTCGAAGTTTTTTCATAATTATTGAATTTCGTGTTAATTTTGAGTGAAATTAGTCAATTTTGGTGGCATTTTGTACAATTTTGTTCAGTGAAAGTGCACAAATCATCATGAAGAAATTAGCGTATCGTATATTTCCTCGTTGCCGCCAAATCTCATTACATGAGCTTGTGTAAAAAGGCCACCGCTTTACCCAAGAGCCTGACATGACTTACTGACGACTTATGACTGATGACTTATTATAATTGATATAAAATTTGATGCAAATTTCTACTTGACTAATGGCAAAATACTAACGAGATTGCCAAAACCTAAAGAAAGAAGAAGGAAGCCGAGTGCTTATTCATTGTCTTCTACCACAAAAAAAGAGCTATGTACTTATTTGCGCACGAAGTTGTACTTCTTTGCCTTAACAATTCAAAAATAACAAACATTTTTTTTGGATTAGCTGGAAGAAATTTCTGTAGTTAGAGATAAGCTCGCCTTTTTTCCATTTTTACTTTTCCTCTATTTTGTAAATTTTTGCTTTTTGTGTACAATGTATTAAATAATAATAATAAATAACTACATCGATAGCACTTTTTACAAAACTCATAAAAAAGTGTAGCAACTAACTTCAAACTGTTGCTTTTATTTCTTTACCAACTAATTTTAGACGGTTGCTTTCATCTGTCGGTGTTGTGTGGCATCTTAAGTTCATTCTTTTCCAATTGCACCAAAAGAAGTATAAATTCAAGTTTTTACTGTTTTATTTAGCCTCTGTGGTCTAGCGGTTCAGTTGTTGGACTTGACTGCATGAGGTCCCGGGTTCGAATCCCGGGTCGGACAACAAAAAGAAAATTGGGTTTTTCCAATTTTCTAATAAAAAAAATATTGCTCGGGATAGGATATGTGCCCGGTTGGCGATAGGCTTGCCACCTATCACATTGTGGGACTTAGATTCTTCGGCTAGTCGTGGGTGCCCTGGTTGTGCCTCTGCCTACCTCTTCGGGGATATGGACGTGAAGATACTTTTTTTTGTAAAGAAGAAACGAAGATTGCATTATTTCTCAAAATTGTTTGAAAATATTATATGATGTTGCTAAAGACTTTAATATTATCATAGAGCCAGCGAGATACAATTACCTCCTGTACATATAAATAATACTTCATTTGTTTTAGCCTAACGTGGACTAGTTACTAAAATTAACATACAAGGAACTTCTTAGCTAGACGTTATTACTTCCCTAGTAGTTACTTATCTAAACTAGATCACTGATGGCAGTGCTGAGCAGCAGCTCGGCACCACCGCCTTGTCTTTTCTGTGATAATAAAGTGCTAGCGATTGTATTTCGGACTAGAGGGCAGTGTAGCAGATTAACTTGCATATGTAACTGAAGGTGCTAGCTTTAAACTAGCAACGCAACAGTAACAAACATGATATATATAGGCGGTGGTTACTATTTAACATCAGAAAAGTCGTCTGCTTGTTCCTACAAAGAAGCTACATTTCTATTTTACAATATGTATACATATAATGTTATTGGTTATAATATAAACTGTTAATTGAACAGTATTGAAATAAGTATTTTTGCCAGGAAGCTCGCAAAAGGCAAGTATAGGCTTCCCGTCACCAACACCGTGACATCTGATTAGGTAGTAGAATTTCGCAGCTGCTGGCCCGGTTTGGTACCCCTTAGCTATTCCGGCCTTCATAGCATAAACGCTTGCCGTTAACGTGTTCCAGTTCGGAGAATAAGGTAGCCGGTAAGCATACCAATATCATAATATAAAACTTACAGGGTAAACGGCTGTTGTCGCAACGTAGTTCATCTTCCATTTCTCTGGTCTCTTTCCAATACTCTTGAGCGGCGATGCACTGAATACTCAAAAGGATTAGATCGGGAGGAGTAAGGTCTTCAGAGCCACGACTGAAAAAAACTCACAATTTATCTAGGGTCGGAATTGGTAGATAGGTGGGGCAAATGTCGCGGGGCCTCCATACAACAGGGTAAAGTTACAAGGGTCAGCTGCTTAGGTTTTTTCTAATATCTTTCGGCATTATTACTAAATTGCACGAAGTAGGTACATTATCTATTCAAATTCAATTGAAATTGTTGGAATAAATATTTTAAAAGACTATGAAAAAAATATAGTTTTTCGAATGGGGGCCAACTTCTTCGTTAATCCACAGAATGTGGACCTCATAATCTAAGCGAACGCGCGTAAATTTAATTTTGCAATATCGATTTTAGGAAAAACATATACTTTTTTCATAGTCTGGCTAAGAATGCAAATAATTACATAAGGATATTTTTATACATTTATGTAATACACAACAGGTCAGTGCTAGTCATTGTCGTGTTCCTATATGGATATCGTTTGAGGTCACAATAAACACGATTATAACAATTTAACTCATGAAATTTTACCTTGAATATAACGCCAGCATTTTGTCACCAACAAACAACATAAGGTGATAATGATTATATGGGTTGAATTTTAGGTCCTTCGAAGTAGTCTTCAAAGCATTTAATGCAGCGATAGTTGCACCGCTCTCACCAATAACTCCACTGGCTCCAGGTATGGAGTCACCTTTTGTACGACTTTCCAACAGAGATGACAACCAATCTTGATATATTGAGGCATGCAGTCTGTAAATATTTTTTTTTTCTTTCGCCTTCAATCCGCCAATTTAAAGTGTTTAAAGTCCATACATTCTATCATAGACCTATTTTTTATGACATTGGAAGGCAAACAAGCAGACGGATTTCCTGATGGTAAAAAATTCTCGTCGCCTAGAGACACCAAAGGTGGTAATGGTGCTTTGCCAACCTAAGGCCGGGATGTCAGGCCTCGAGCAAAAGTAAGTTTACGGCTACCTCACCCTCCGAACCGGAATACGTCAACGGTAAGCACTGATAATATGGCGGCAGGAATAGGTAAGGCGGTGGTACCAATCCAGGCGAGTTGCTGCGAAACTTTACCACCTAGGATACAATCACATTATCTGACAATAAATACAATAACACAAAATGAATCACAATTTTATTTTAAAATATAACTTTAAAAAATGCATAATAATAATGGTATGGGCACAAAAACGACAAGATTTTTTAAAGACATCATCGCAGCGACAGGATGTGAGTAAACAAAAGTTAGTGTTATTTCACACTCCATCGCAACACTCACACAAGATCGCAGCGACAAAAGTAGTCAAGCAATGGTTAGTGCTGATTTTCTTATATATACAAAAAAAATCAGCACTAACCATTGCTAATCACCTGACATAAATATCTTAAAGGTTCCTAAGTATTGTTAGTTTGAGAATACCACTCTACGTAACTATTCCCACGAAGTTTAATTTACCCATGTAGTTGATGATTGACATATCAAAAAGTATAACAACACAAATACAAAAGTATTTTTAAATAACAAGTAAACATTATAATTAGGCAACGTAGTGATGGGAGCTAAAAGCTTGCACAACGTCATCTTTCAGGATCATATTTGTTTTAATATATTATAAGAAAAAAAATCAGCTCAGGAATTCATACATAAAATAACACTTAAATTTTATTCAAACATAAGTAGATTTTATCAAAGTAGGTAGAAATGTTATGTATGTAAATCAATGAACAGAAAACCTCAAAACCCTTTTTAGTATAAAGTAAATGAGTTTAAAAGAATAATTTCGATGTAATTTTTTACAAATATATACTAACAATAAAGAGGAAAGATTTGTTTGTATTGAATAGGCTCCGAAGCTACTGGACCGATTTAAAAAAAAAATCTTTTTCAATTAGGAGCTGACATTATTCCTTTACGTTAATGGTGTCGCTGCAGATTTATGTAGCTGCGTTTTGGCGCGGACAAAAGATAGATGTCTTTACGTTGCAGTTAGTGGTTGCGATGACGCAACAACATTCACGGGCGCGAAAGGTTCCATACCGGCTTTGTACGGAGTTTGAAGTTTCGGTACGCCTACCCAACGTTTTGTCTGCGGTTTGGACGGGAACTAATTCGCGGTGTTGCCGATGGTTGCGTTGTGGATGCGATATGATAGTATCTCCCATGTCGTCGATAATAAAGAGAATGTAGTTCATGTGAATTTCACTGTTTGTTGTAAATAGAACATGTCGTTGGATATAGTTGTTGTATCGTTATACGAGTGAGTCCAGCCTTATTCACCATTAAAATACTGTTTCAGGTGACAAAAAAATTCTCTGACAGTTTGAGGTGTGTTTTTTTGCTATTTTTTTATTTCATGTAAAATAGTACAGATTTTTTTGCCTTTTAATGACTTAGCATAATATTGAAATCAATACATATTAAAAAAAATAAAATATATACAAATACATAATTTAAAAAAAGTCTGATAAAGTTTTTCTCTAAAAAGTGCAACTGAAAAAAACTTTCTTCATTACTTTTTGTATTTACTGAAATATACTTACAGATTTATATTTTGTCCACAAATGTGTTGCACAATAGTTTTGCTATCCAATAACTCCCTATGAGCATCATCAATTTCATCTTTAGATATAATCATAAATACATGATCGAGCCACTAAAACATACATAATAATACTGTTACAAAAATGATAAAGAGAAAATGCATTTGCTAAGATAAGAATTGTAAGTAGTGTTCATACACAAATGCATTTGCCAGAAAGTTTTGTCAGTTCATGTATATCCTTTTACACTTCTTTCATTTTGTATAGGAATATTGCAAGTGGAGTATTTTACAGCGCAAAGTGAAACCATTTTTTAGTGTTGCAACTGTTGTTCTATTTTGCATTAGTTTCTCTGAGCTTCACTGCTACATGAGAACAAATTTATTATGCTAATATCATAAGATTCCTATTACCAACTTTATTTACAAGCAACTAATCAGTACATAACAAACCTACTAACATTATAAATGCGAAAGTTTGTATGATTGTTTGTTACTCCTTTACGCAAAAACTGCTGAACGGATTTTCATGAAATTTGGCACACACACAGAGGGTAACTTGGATTAACACAAATGATAGTTTTTATCAAGAAAAATATTCCTGGTCCAATGTAAAAATGTGCCATTAACCAAGCAGGCAATGCCCGCAGGCAACAGCTAGTATCAGTATAAAACTGTAGCCTTCCACTGTCTGTCCCTATACTTAGATTTTTAAAATTACGCAACTGATTTTGATGCAGTTTTTTTCAAGTGATACAAGTGATTCAAGAGGAAGGTTAATATGTATAATAGAGGTTTGTTCACCCATGTGAAGCTGGGATGAGTTGCTAGTAACATAATATAGCTATCTTGGATGGACCACCTAGAAAATGAAGGCCCTCTATTAGACCAATGAAGTATGTGATTAAAATTGTTTAATTATTGATACTGAAATCATCAAATTTACCTCATCAAAAACAATTGTTGTATTATCCTTGCATTGCATAGATGTGTATGTGTTACTGAACTGTGCGGCCATTACCCTTTGGGAAGTGATGATTGGGCTTAGCAGCTGTGATACATGGTATGTATCTGTAATAGTGCCATCCTTTTCCTGTAAAATAGCAATGACAGTAAAAACAATTTATAATGATCACAAAACCTATAAGTAATGTTAGCTACAATCACATTAGCTTTCAAACCAAAAAAACTCATTACTAGAGGTCATTCAATTAGGAAATATGTTTGCCGTAGCCAAACACACACACTAAAACATGCACACACACGCACTAACAAATGTGAACACACACTACCACATGCACATTCACAAACCACAGTGTGACCAGTCGAACTTATGCCACTTCTCTTTTTCAATCATAACTTAAAATAGGATTTTATAAAATGCTTTTATTCTACAAGTTTTAATTAAGTTGATAAGTAAGGCTAAAGTTTTTCATAATTCCATTCATCTCAAATTAAACTTGATTATTTTTTTGACATAGGTCAGGGAGCAAGCACATTGGTCTCCTCATGGTAAGAGGCAAGAGTGAGTAGTCTATAGACATCATGAGCATTACAGTTTGCTGTCCTGTATAAATCTACCAGCTACCTTAACCTGCAGACTGGCACATGACAGACTTATATGGTGGCGGGAGTAAACTTTGGATCCCATCACCAGTGGTCTCCTTAGAAACAACTTATTTAGCCTGTGAGAGGCAGATGGACTATTCTACTCAGTGGACCCAGAATAGCCCTGAATTGCAATATAAAATATCATGCCGGCTATTAGATAGCATTATTTTGAGTCTTATTTTTTTAATACAGGTGTAATATGTATCGAGTGTCCGTGACCTACACGCGAAACAGGCTTAAGTGTCCGGTGTATTTCACGCGATTTTGCCGCGTTTTCCTTGACTTACTATTTGCCTTATTTTTCGGTCTAATTGCAATAGATTGTACAACAAGTATATATTTTTAGATATAACTTAAAATTGTCCTTCTAATACTATATTTTATACATAATTTTGTTTCAAAAGTATGACCACCACAAAGATTTTAACTTAAACTTTCGAGAAATTTTACGGATTATCATACTAGAAATCTAGAAATGTGAAGGAAAATAAACTACAATAGACTTACCTCATTATTTATTTTTTATAATTAGTTGAATATATAATCAAAGTAAATAAATAAAAGTTACACATTTTGCTAGGTAAAAAAATCCAGAAGAAAAAGTTTTCAAACAACTAAATTTCTAAGTACGAATGTGTAATGTGTAAGTATGACGTGAATATAGCTCATTTCTTGTGTTTTTTTTTAAATTCACTAGACTTCTGTCAAAACGACACAATATCTGAATGACAATACTTCAAAGCATGTTCACAGACCTCTAAGCACAGAAAATTTGAATTCAAAACATGAATTCGCGTGCAACACATATGGGTCGCTGGACACTTTTGCGACTGCGGTGCCATGTTACATGCGGGTTTTGGAAACTCTAAAGGTTAACAAGTTAAACCAATATAATAAGACAACTACCTGACACTAATCCACTTGATAAGTCTGTTATTGAATTTCATTAATTTAATTAAGATCCCATGATTTTTTATGAGGCATATTTTTGACTTAGATTGTATATATGTATGTAAGTATGCACATTTTAGACAAAAAAGTTTTAATATCTGAAGAGTATGTACCAACAATGTAATGTTTACATCTATGCATATGCATAAAAATATTTTTATGGAGATAAGATAGGATTACTCAGATATAAAAAAAATATTTAAAAAAAACCTGGTTTATATGTAAGTTTTTTCAATGTGAGTATATTCACCATCATTCATCAGGTTCATGTATTTGACGAATCAAACTAAAAATTAGATTTTTTCACTTTTTTTCTTTTTTAAGGGGCATGTAATGGCTGCGAAATATAAAGCTCTTGATCAAGCAAACATGGTCAATTTTATATCGCTATGGATATTATTACTAGTTTTAATTTTAATGCTATTTGTATCATCATATTTACTTTCGAAATTCTGAAAAAGTGATGTAAAAATAAATATGGACAATAAATCCTTCAACGGGTAGAGTAGCCGGTAGACATTCTTTAAAGACCAAATATACAGGCGAAAAGACACTACACCGTCTGCTTGTTCATTGTTTTAATACATAAATACAAAAATATATATTTTACCTGGCCGTTGAAGATGTTCATACGTTGTAAAAATTCGTCGTCCCATTTGGAAAATAAAAGATCATTCACACTATCAAAAATCAATACGGCTTTCATATTTGTAACTTAATAGGTAGTTAATAACGAAATTTAATTAAAGAAAAGAATTACATGAATGATTTTAATTTAAAATACATAAACAGTGCTTAGGTTGCTGCTTGCTTATTTTTGCAAAAAGTTGACAGGTGTCAAGTACAGATGAGAATTAAGATCACAGAGTAATGAGATGAGTAAATCCGATCTGTCAAAGTCAAACTCAAAGCCATACTCAAAGCTGTCTGCGCCTATGCATCCGCCAAACTTTAAGCCGGGCTTTTAATTTTATCAAGGGTTTGGTTAGTTAATTAGTGCCATTTTTAGGTGATCGTGTAAATGTAGCCTTGAATAGCACCGTACAGGATAAAATTCAGCTTTTCAAACTGTTATCAAATTCAAAACAAACATGGCGAGAGTAATAATTAGTGTATGTCAGTGTTCGTGAGTGGATTTGTAACAATTCAGCTACAAAACGGATGAACGGATTCGAATATATTTCGTTGGTTTATTTGTTTGATTTTTAGGTACTCCTAATTTTACTGTCCCATTTATTTATTTTTTCCAAGTTGGTCTCGTGTACCACTGAAAAACACGTAACCTAACTGCTTTCCTGTCAAGCAGTTGGTAACTATGGTTTGCAAGAGGCAAGTGCGATTTTATGTATCGTTAAGGATGGCGCCCAGTTGGACGGGCCGGGACGGGGCGCATCGCAGCGCAATAATCCGCCTAGATCAATTGCATACAGGCGCATCGGCCCGGATTTTTCCGCGGCGGATTTCCGCTCGGCACCCCGCACGCATAACTCGATGCGACCCACAGTGACCAAAGATCCTGATACTACTGTTTAGAAAAGAGCAGATATTTTAACGGTAAAGTTTCGTAGGACAACTACTAGATGGCAGAACTTTCCAAAATTGTTGATTGACGATTTTAACGTCGAGTGGCCTCTCTTTTTCGTTGTTCTGATTTGGTACTGAGTAACAAAAATCCACGCATTGCATTGCATTGCATTGCGGCCCGGCCCCAGCCCTATCCGACTTATGGCTAATTCATCGCAAATACCTATTGGGGCCAGGAGCAGTGTAGATCGTGTAAAAAAAAAATAATTTTAAGTCGGGCGCAGACATCCGGTTTCCAGATTCGATTTCCTACCTAGGAATTCGGATTTAGAACTCCTTGAGACTAGTGTACTCTTATAGCTTTTTTGTATTTGGAATTTAATATTTACAGAAACACGAATCGAGAAAGAACATTGGGCCTTAGGAGGCTATCTTTGTACTGGATAAAATTAAAAAAAATCATAAAATGTTCCGTCGCCGAGATTTTCGGTACTGGTTATTATTTGTGGTGTCATAAGCTGTAAAGTCACCAATTTCCGCGATTCTAGCTCAAGGCAGAAAATTATCCAGTACAATGTTAAAAAAAATCAATTACAATTAATTAATAGAAAAAACTGCGTCGCCGTAACTTTCGCACTGGATTATTGTTTGGTACTCTGTACTCATTCATCACACCAACATCCAACTCTCGCACCAGAGGCAGACGCCCACTACAGGGGTGCAAGGAGTTTACTTGGTAGAAAATTTAAAAAAAATACCCACTAAATGTTGCGTCGCCGAGATTTTCGATACTAGTTATTATTTGTGGAGTTATAAGCTGCAAACTCACCAATTTTCGGGATTCTAGCTCAAGGCAGAAAATTATCCAGTACAATGTTAAAAAAAATACAATTAATTAATAGAAAAAACTGCGTCGCCGTTACTTTCGCACTGGATTATTGTTTGGTACTCTGTATTCATTCATCACCCCAATATCCAACTCTCGCCCCAGAGGCCTACGCCCACTACAGGGGTGTGAGTGATTTACTTCCAAGAAAATTTAAAAAAAATAAAAAAAAACCTTAAAATGTTCCGTCGCCGAGATTTTCGGTACTGGTTATTATTTGTGGTGTCATAAGCTGTAAAGTCACCAATTTCCGCGTTTCTAGCTCAAGGCAGAAAATTACCCAGTATAATGTTAAAAAAAAATTCAATTACAATTAATTAATAGAAAAAACTGCGTCGCCGTAACTTTTGCACTGGATTATTGTTTGGTACTCCGTTTTCATTCATTACATCAACACCCAACTCTCGCACCAGAGCCAGACGCCCACTACAGGGGTGTAAGCGATTTACTTCCGAGAAAGTTTAAATAAAATTAAAAAAAACCTTCAAATGTTGCGTCGCCGAGATTTTCGGTACCGGTTAATATTTGTGGTGTCATAAGCTGTAAACTCACCAATTTCCGCGTTTTTAGTTCAATGCAAAAAATTATTGTACTCTAGGTATTCAAAAAATTAAATGATTAGTACATTATATTTGGCGATTAATACTAAAGAAGAATGTTAAAGAAAACAAGCCCCATCAATAAAAAGCCTTGTCAATATAACTATAATGTTAATTTTATTATTTAAAGCTTTTAAACGGTTAAAGTAAAAATGATGTTCAACTATAATTAATTAATTGCAGTAGCAGCGAAAGGGTTACTCTGATAATCTTTTTTGTTGGCTAGCTTCAGCGACGTTTTCTAAATCTAACCAGGTACTTACATTATTATTTAAACTAACAGTATTTTAAACATGTTTGATGGAAATCTCAATTTGCAATTGAATAATGAATCCATACAACACAAATAAAGCATCCATATATCCATTGATCCATTGATATCTAAACTATTATTATTAAATAAAAAAGATTAATATGTTAAAGTATCATAAAAAATAAGTTTAAGTATTTAATAAATTGAAGTGTGCAAAAGAAATTTTAAATTTGTTTAATGTTGTTCATCTAAATATTTACATATCATTTTGTACTTATATTATTATTTATTTTTTACTTGTATATTTATAACAATGACAGAAGTTAAGACATTTAGGGAACAGAATATAATATATTTTGTAATATAAAATTTAGGACTCAGATATTTTTTGTATTTTAATATTTTTGGTAGGTGTTTAGAACATTGGACTTGTATTTTTGTTTAGTTTTGTCGGGATAAGTTATTTTAAGTTAAGACATTTTAAATTGGGATATTATGATATCTACACATGCCTATAAGTACCATAGTTAATGATGGATGTATTAAGAAATTGTTGAAAGATAAACTTCTTTTAAATTTTCAAATAACTTCAATTACTTCAACGTTGGTCATTAGTTTAATACCAACAATCATCATAATGGAAACAACATTAAACATTCAAAACATTCTATTACTTCCCCACTTTAAATGCAAAGCTAGAACTACCCATGTACTTCATGTAAACAGGTTGGAATTCAATGTTTAATGAAATACCAGCCATCATTCTACAAAAAAATGTAGGCATTTAGCCTGTGGTTAATGTAGTTCATGAACCTAATTGAGTTAACTTGCAATTAATAACACACTGTCACAGAACTAATGATGCCTAATTTGCCTAATTTTTTGTAGTAAGTTTGCAGTAGTTATATTTAATAATAAATAGCTAATTCTTAATTTAAAATTAGGACTTCGTATTTTGTCTTTAGTTTAAGACATAATTCTTTATTTTGCTAATAACTAATAACATTTTTTTTGTAAATGCAAATAAAAATTGTAATTAAAGGTTGTTTTTTTTTAATGAAACACAATGAGCGTTGAAATTTTTAAGTTAAAGTAGAATAATTAAGAGCATTTACATAAATTTAAATGTCAAAGCTCATGTATCAACCTCCTCCTTTCTTAGGTTATATTTCACTAGGCTGTTAGTAAAAAAGAATATATTACAATCTCAAATTATTTTCTTGAATTAAGTGAATTTGTCTATTATTAGTAATCCAAGTGTTAATTGTAATGATACCTATGCAGATTTGATGTATCTTTATTTTATGGTTTTCGAATATTAGGGCAATATTTCCTTAACTTTGGATGCAAGTTATATATCTTTTTGCAATAACACCCTGATCAAATGTTTTATTATTTTGTCGGCTTAGAGTGTAAACCTGTTAAGTCCATTTTTTCCATTATGATGTTTTTTTTTTCAATCTTAAGAGTATAATAACCCTTTTAATATAAAAATATTATAATGGAAAAAAATGACTTAGCACGTTTACGCTTTAAGCCGACAATAACTATTGGAATTTTCAATTAAATTTGCCGCCATTTCGTTTTTCAAACGTGTTTACTTGGGGCACTCAATA
>NJDC01002462.1:260201-279083 GCA_002245475.1 Calephelis virginiensis
AGAAAAAGGGGAAGACAATATGTTACGAAACTGAAGAAATGAATTTAAAATTTTAATATGAAAAAGAATTTATTATTACGGAAGACGTGGCAGCATGGGTTAAAGGTCTTAGCCGGCCCCAGAGAGGGGCAAATTAACTTTAAAAAAATAAAATAAAACAATGACATTGACATACGACATTTGATTGAAAATTCTATATAAATAATTACCTACCTTTACCTACTTTCATCAAAGATAGAATAGAAAAATATCTTCAGAATAATTCAAGTTAGGGACGGTAACGAAATATATAGCGTTATTCAATATATAAAATCCGTAAACGTGTATTATGTCGGAATCTTATGGTATATAGTAAATTTTGATTTAATTCTTGCTTCGTCTAATATAATGTTACCAACACATTCTTTGTTTTTCAGAATTTTTGTTTAAATTTCTTGTAATTGGCAGTGCTGGAACAGGGAAATCAAGCCTGCTTAATAACTTTATTGGAAACAAATGTAAGTACCTTTTTAAAGTAAGAAGTTATGATAGATGTCAGTAATTAAGTGAGTATTGTTTTTAAAGTTGTAGTAATGAACTATTGTAATTAATTTCAGTCAAAGAAGATAGATGTCATACTATCGGTGTTGAGTTCGGGTCAAAAATAGTAAATATTGGAGGTAAATCCACGAAACTACAGATATGGGATACTGCTGGACAGGAAAGATTTCGCTCTGTTACCCGTTCTTACTACCGAGGTGCAGCTGGCGCACTGCTTGTGTATGATATTACCTCTCGCGATTCCTTTAACGTACTTGCAAATTGGTTAAGAGATGCCAGAACTTTGGCCAGTCCAAATATAGTAATTTTGCTTGTTGGCAATAAAAAGGACATTGAAGATTCCAGAGAAGTTACGTTTACTGAAGCAAGTCAGTTTGCTCAAGAGAATGGTATGTAAGCACTTGTTATTCAAATTTCTTAGTATTTTTTTGTGCAATGAGGAAGCCAACTCGCTATTAGATTTTGACTGGCTATTGGATAAAACATATTGTAGTGTGAATGACTTACTCCCAGAAAGGATTCATCGATAATATACATACATAATTATTAACAAATATTAATATGAAATGCCTTGGTTGCCGAGAAGTTGGTTTCACTGTTTCTTCTCCTGATTGGCTAGGTTTGGAAATGGTAGTAGTGTATGGTACATAGGGTAAAACTTGATAGTTATAATTTTTGCTTAAATGAATAAGTGCTAGCCTAGTAGTAAATATATTGTAACGAATTTATATGTAAAAATATATAAATAAATATAAAAACTCTAATATATTTAATTAAGTTAAATATTTGCATACCACAATGTGGTAGAATATGTTGGTACGAATAAGTATTCTTTAATAACTTACACACATATTCCACAAATAAATAAATTTAATTTTCATATCAACAAACACATGGCTTTCCTGATGGTAAGAGAGAACTATTGGGTATAGACACCACAGATGTTATAGGAGCATCTTTCTTATGGCAGAGGTGTTAGGCCAATACTAAATCATGCTAAGGTATTAACTTAGTATTATTATTTTATTCTTATTAAATTAAAATCATAAATAATTTATTTGCATTTGACTTTGGTTTTATTACAATTGTAAAATAAGTCCTCATTTTGCTAATTCCACTTAAGATTAAGACTTGTTTTACATCTGTTTTAATGGATTGGTGCAAAGTGACACCTAATTCAATAAAGTATTGGTTTTATTAATAAATCACAATATGATCTTCTATATAAAGAATTAAATAACGAATAAAAAAGAATCAAAGAATGACAACCTATTATAATATTTTTTAAAAATAGCTTAAGCAGTACCAATGTAAGAGTTTTAGTTAATGATGATCAATACGGACAGGTGTTTGCATTTATAATGTTATAGTTTGAATTTTGCAGATATTGCGCAAGCCAAGGCTTATCAAGGAGAGTTAGTAAAATAATTATTAACCCTATTAGTAAAACAGGATAAATATGAGTTGTTTGTAATAAAATTGGTAAATTATTGCTTCTATGTTTACTTATCACATTTCCTGATAATGTTTCTGATCTATGAATTCACAATTCAGTTGTGAGTTTGACAAATAAATAGTCAAACACACAACAAATTTGTAACAGAGGCAATATAAATAATAAAATGCTTGTAATTACAGAACTTATGTTCCTGGAAACAAGTGCAAAAAGTGGCGAAAACGTTGAGGAAGCCTTTTTAAGGTGTTCAAAAAGTATCTTGGCTAAAATAGAAACTGGCGAGCTAGATCCTGAAAGGATAGGGTCTGGTATACAATATGGCACTGGCACTGCAAAGAGGCTAGCCGCTCCTAAGAGACCTGTGCGAACTCCGTCGGACTGTGCCTGTCATGTTTAGAGGCTTTTAAAGAATCTCACTTGTTTTACTATCTATTATTCTTATGATTGTGATCTTTCATTAATTTATAGGTATTTAAGAATCACTATTCTAAAATATAAAATAAGTAGGCTGTTTATTTTATACTTATAAATATTGGAAAAATTATAACACTTATTGATAATATCTATACCAAGTTTGTTGAGTCAAGTTGGTTCTGAGAAATTAGGTAATTGGTGGAAATAAGACGTAATGAATGAAAGAAAGTTAGTATGTTGATATTAAGTTTGTATTATATTTTACTTGGGTTGACATTCCACATTCAAATTGCTTGGGTTTTAGCAAGGATTGGTGTCAAGTCTCTGTAATGTGTGTCTGAACCAGACAAATAATATTGTATGATAAGAGTAACAAATGTTAGTTAAAAGTAAAAAGTTAGACAAGTAGGACATGATGATGACTTTGGCACGCAATGTTTGTTTGACTTCCTTGTTGGTCGAATAGCTAGCTTACACGCCCAACCAAATAGACCGACCACGAGACTCGGGTTCGATTCCGACAGGGCATTTATTTGTGTGATGAACATTTAGATGTCTTCATTTTCGGGTCTGGGTTTTTATTAAATTTATTCTGGTATCTATTTAACTATTTCTATGTATTAGAATTATTGACTTACACCCATAACACAAGCATATAATTTGCTTACTTTGGGGTTAGATTCAATTTGCGTAACTTGTCCATGGATATTTATTTATTTATAATATTTTCTGCCTGATCTGTAAATAAAAAATAAATAAATACTTCTCATTCTACGGGGTATATGTTATGTGCATGAAGGATTTTTCAAAACAGTACAGATTTCAGAAAATATAGCAAAAGTTTAGATCAATATGAAGGAAAATGACTGGAATTTGTGTGCTATTATACAAACATATTTAATCATGAGGAAGTTTGCACACAAAAATAATAATTTATTAATAATATCACTTTACATTATAATTTGGTTACGTTAACATTTATGTTTTAATATTATAAGTTAAAAAAAACTGTGCGATTCCGAAAAATTTTTTTACCCCGTACAACCTTTAACCTTTGTGGAATCAGTTACCGAGGGCGGTATTCCCAAACAATTATGACTTAGGAACCTTCAAGAAAAGAGTGTACTCATTTCTTAAAGGTCGGCAACGCATCTGTGATACTCCTGGTGTTGCGGATGTCCGTGGGCGGAGGTGATCACTTTCCATCAGGTGACCCAATTGCTCATTTGCCTCCTCTTCTATAAAAAAAAATACACATTTTACATTAATATGAAATATAAATAGTTCACATTCTATATTTCTTTTCAATTACTGATTTGAATTGAATTGAATTGCTATACATACCTACTGTTGCAAAATGAACCTTAAAAGTTCAGTTTGCAATATAAAATTATCATTAAATCATACATAGGTATATTAGTAAGAAATCAAAGTAAGGTTCATAATGCACTTAGCATTGTTGGAATAAAAAATAGTTATGCAGTGATATAAATGGTAATAAAGTTGGGTTCAAGTTTGTTAATTATGTTGTTATTTATTGTTTTTGATCTATATTTTCCTGATATTAAGAAATTCATTATATGCACTATGCAACATTCAATCAACAACTCTTAATGCATAGACTAGGAGAATCATAGTCAGTTCATACCTCAACAGCTGATTAACACGCCTTTGAATTTAGTGTTGATGACTCATACTTATTACACCAATACAAAATGACTTGGGATTAGATCAATTTTAGTAATGTGTCTGGAGTTGTTTGATTCATTAGCAGGGCCTGCCCTAGCCTTTGATAAAGACTTCGTATTGGATTTGAAATTTGCTACTTGGCGTCTAGAGTGACTCTTCTTTGCTTTATCCGATATTCCCTGCCTCTGTTCATCAGAAATGTGTTGTATTTAGAAATTAATGTCGTCCCCTACCGAAGTTTTTGTTCCAATTATTGATGTAGTGTTTTCTTTCTTTCTTTCTAAAACTAAGCTTTATACTCAAAGGTGATACCAAATATAAGTACTTATTCATATCTTATTTCCATAAAGTTATCTACAAACTTGATTCTGTTAACTGGGTATGAAATATAGATCTTGTAAATAACTACACTCATACTTTCAGTTTTTGTGAAACACAAAATTTTTAGGTATATTGTCTAATATATTATATGCACGATTTATTTAAGGTTCATAAAATTTTAATATTCAATATATTTTCACTAGCATTAAAACTAATTAAATGTAAAAATGGAAGGTTTGAATTTTAAAGGAATGTGAAAGAAAAAAACTGTAATGAAAGAGAGCTTGTGTAGTATCTCTAAATAATGGTTTATAGGACTAAATACTAGCAGGCAAAAGCAATCAGAAAAGGCCTCAAAGTAGCGTTTAAATTACTGTCTATAAATTTTCAAAAATACAAACCTAGAATTTGTTAACTTTTTATAGGAAATTTGGTTTTTGATATTATGTGTTAAATTGTTTTGTCATGGTTTAAGGTTTTTTTTTCATGACTACACAAAACCTGATCGGTTTTATTTTGGTTTGTATTTTTTTAACGATCGTTTTTTGAAAAGAGCTGTATCATATCGGTAAAAGACGCAATTGAGCAGGTCGGTTTTATTTTACCTATAATTTTTGTTAACTTTTTTTAAGGAGCTGTCTCATATTGGTAATCGATGAAATAGGCATAAGCTGGAAATAAGTTATCGGATACGGCTGGCTCGGATTACAGCCGCGACAGATCTGTCGCGTCTTAGTCTTGGAACGTGGTCTTCGGACGTATTTCAACGTCTATTCCATGTAGAAATTGTAGATGAACAAACATGTCGAGTTTATTGACGATTTTATTAAATTAACGGCCTCTGCTTTATGTTTAAAGCATGTTTGTAATTATTAAGTCTATGGTTGTAGAGTAATTCCCTATCTAAAACGCGTCTCGTATTTCGTGAATACCGTCCGTGGACGTTTTCGGTTGTCCAAAACATCCAACGCGCCAGATATTTGTCGGACGTTCAAACTCTCAAGGTGAGCCCAAGGTTACGTCCAGGACTGACGTCCGGTAGTTTGCAAAGCTCAATATATTTTCGTTAACTAAATAACTGTGAGCTACGTCCGTCAGCCGTGTCCGATATTTTGTTTCTAGATTTATTGATGACTTTCGACTGGCCTAAGAGGTTTCCTACTGCAAAAAAGTTAAATAATGTTTATTCCAAAAGGCTAAGTTAACCAAATCAGGCGTCACGCCGGTATGGGTTTCTTTTTTTTAATATTATTTTCCATATTTTTTATCTGCATTTCAAACTATAGTCTATTTATTTTAACAAACGAGTGTGAGTATGTCCCTCGCATATTTCCGATACTGACAGAGTGAGATGCACCGTTTGTAGCGATTGGCCTTTGTTCTCATTGTCAAATTGTAATGGCGCGTTCTAATTGATTGAAATTAACTTTATGTGGATGTGGATTATGTGGACCAATAACAATGCAGTACATTTTTTTGTACTCGTTTGTTAAAAAACATAGAGTATAGTAAAAATTACTTTCAGATCCTTTACCATGTTACGTACCATAAGTTACGTTTCGAATTCTATGACTCTTTTGGTATAAAAATGTGTTTCTCTTAGTTACCGATAGAGGCGCTGTTCAAAGTGTTCATGCATATAATTTACAGAGACGGTAGCGAGTATAGTAAACTTGACAAGCCGTAAACTCATGGTAAGGGCTCTGTAAAAACAAAACGACGCCGGCGACGGACGGCGACAAGTTGGTTTGGGAGTATATAATTAGGACGAATGTATAAATATGTCGGGCGCTGTAATAACATGAAAGTAGTTTTTATCGTCGGCGCTTGGTGGAATCCCATTCTAGACACAGTTTATGAAAGTGCAAGTGTTATTTATAAATTGTGTTTTTGAGGTACCAAAGAGACGACCGTGGCCTTTAGACAACAGATGTAGATCGCTGTCCTGTGGCCGGGTTGTTAGGCCAATGGTGCAAGTACCGGCTACCCTACACCTTGTACCGGAACATGACACTGCATTATGGCTTCAGCATAGGTTAGGCGATGGTTCCCTACCCGGATAATTTGCAGTACGGCACTCTGCGGCCAGTGGTATCGTTGGTAATGACCAGTTTGGTCTTTGCTCGCATCTTACAAGTTTCCTGGTAGGAAGGCAGTTTAATAGTTCCAAATATCTTGACTGAAAACTAGTTTTATTTCCAAGTTACAATTGAATATCTATTTTTAAATAATATAGGGTATGTTCATATTCATAATACTTTGGTATCGTTTTTCTATTTTAAAAATGCTTGTAATATCATTTTTACAAATAGAAATTTTTACAAATTAAATTAACGACAATCTTGGTTAAATGCCATAATATTGTGAATAACATGATTTAATAGAATTATCTACTTTTCTGTTATGAATTTCAAAATAGCGTTTGTGTAAAAAGTTCATTTGTCATTTTCGTGATATCTATATGTAATGATTTTATTAGTTCTCAGTTTGAAATGTGATGTCAAGAGATCTGATTCAGTCATAATTTAATGTAAAATACTTATAAACTTCAAATGCTTTGTTTGTGTGATCTACATTTAGGTACTTATTCCACTTTCTGGTTCTAGAATTGGATATTCAGAAAACTCAGGCCGATAAAAATACCCTCTTACTAAGTCCAATAAATAGTACTTTTTTATTGGACTGTGTTAGAAAGATACCTAATGTATATCATTCCAAGTTATTAATTTAAGTTATTAGGTTGGGTTGCCGGATAAGAAAACTAAAATATAGGGCAAAATTTCAAAAAGGCGAAATTTTGGGATCTTGGTCTGGGCAAAGTGTTATGCTTTTAATTTATTACTATTTAAAAGTAAAACAAAAAAAAAACAATTGTTGGACAACTTGCGAAATTAAACATTTAAATACTTAGTGGCTTATTTATTTTTCTGTGCTGCCATATGCTACTGCATGATATACGATTTAACAAATTTCAACGATTTAGATAATTTGCAACATATACAATAATTCGATTTAATGACGATTTTTTTAATATTTCAAAATTTAGTTTTATCGTGTAATTTTTTTATTTCGCAACCGTCTGGCAACTCGATCATTAAATTATAGTTAGTATATATAAAATCCAGATAATCCAGACAAATCCCGACCGGCAACTCTATCTTTAAATTATAGTTAATACCTATGTATAAAGCATTATTTTTTAACATCGCATATTTTCTCAACATTTTGTTGTGTTTTGTTGTTGTATGCTACAAAAATATTGGCCGAAGAACGTCAATCACTCAGCTCAAATCTAATACTCAAAAAATATATGCACACTAACGAAATCGCGAGTAACTTTATCATAAACAAAAAAAATATAGAAAAAATTAGTAGTACTTTGTAGTGGTATTTAATCGTTTCTGTATCAGCAGCGTCTTTAACAAAATACATTAATTTAACTAAACATAAAATATATAAAAAAAGGGTTATTTGTATAAAAAAAAAAACTCGTCCCTAATACGTGATTATATTAGGTATATTACTTAGATGTAAGGTTGGAATCTAACACAAGTTCTAATTCATAATATTAAGTATTTGTTGTAGACATATGTGTGGGTGCGGTGGCACCTTACTTGTTTTGATTCTGGTGGCAGGTTATATTGCCATGCATCAACTAAATTTAATTTGTCGCTATGTTTTCGTTTACTAGAACTAATAGAATAAAACAAAAGCCGCGCAAGTTGTTTTGTTCTGACTAATTTGACACGACTCAAATTTCCATCTCTTTTGTTTTTATGTCACTTGAAAAAGATAGCATACATATATCCAAAATTTAGACAATGGTAGTAATTCTGTAGAGCACTTACTAAACTTATTTTAGGTATATGTTATCTTTTTCCATTGAAACAAAAAGGAAAGAGATGGAATATTTTAGTCATGTCAGATTAGTTCGGACATGTTTCCGACGAATAGATTAAAAGTCTGTGGAATAGTCATGCACATGCTAATCTCACGAGAATGTTTCGTCTCTTTTTATTAGTATAATTGAAAAAAGAAAGCGATAACTTAGAATTAGTTTAGTGGGTGCGCAACAATATTACCATCAGTGTATGACAGAGTAGGAAGTTTGTAAAATAGCTTGCACTTACTGTATTTTGATATGACTTACCTACGTAGTTGATGTAGTACCTACGAAGTGTGGAACGCAGAGATCAGGGAAGTTGCAAAAACCTTTCGAGTAGCAGCATATTAGTCATTCAAAAAAGAAACTAATGTACGTACTTACACCGATCGGTGGATCGCATATCTCGCTGGTTAATATGACAAAGCAGCACTTTCAACAACTGTCGTTTTATGCATTTAGTGACATATTCATAGTAAACATTGGTTACTTATAATTGATTACATTTAAAGGACCGGCCAAATTTTACCATAAGGAAGTCAAAAACAAAAGGATGTATTATTTCCAAATTTAAATACATAGGCTAATGGTACATACATTAACACACAACTACATAATATAGGCTAATGGTGCACGTAGTAGTGCATGACGTCAGCAACCTGCGCAAGCGACAGCGGTCAGTGGGAGTCTGCAAATGTTTCTTTTACTTTGTATCCATGCGAATTGTATTTTACGTCGGCTAAAAATAATTTGTATTTTTTAAAATTATTGATTCATTTCTAAATCGACATTATACCATTTAAAAATTTGGCTGGTCTTAAATGTGACCCTGTATATCTATCTTATTTTTTTTTGTTTGTATTTTGTTATGTGTAGTGAATTCGTGCGCAACTCAAATATTATTTTTTTTCTTTTAGCATCTTCTTTATCTCTTGGTTCCATTTAAAATTAGATACTTTGTAATTATTAGATATAATGAAAATGTTATTTTTTTTATTTGTTCATGTTTTGGTAAGAGTAGAAATCAACATTCAACAGTTAAGTGCCAAAACTTGCAAGGTAAGGGCGCATTTGCTGTATACTTAAATACATTAATTAAACCAAGCTAACTCTAGAGATTCAAAAATGTTTCTTTGTAAAGGTAAGATCATGTTTTCACATAATATATTTTGTATAAATATTAAATTGTAAAATGCACCATCGTGTTTATATGGACAATAAAGGACTGAAAGCAAATTGTATTTTTATATCTCTATAATATATTTTTCCCAGAATGTTTTTAATACTTAAATCTGTTAATAGAAAGTGTACAAGATCCTTTGATTTATCTCCAACTATCGCTAGGTATAACTGCGGGTTGTCAACATATTTTATAGAAGAGGAGGCATATGGGCAAGCAATTACCACCGCTCAAGGACATTTCCAACACCAGGAGTGCCCACTGGAACCCGGTGGTGACTATACCTTCCGCGATCGTCTCCAACGCTAATGCCAGAATGCAGTACCGTCGAAAGTAAGTCGAGATTCAGTCTCCCGGAAGACAGCTCTTGTTGCTGATGTTGTAGGGAACAGTCCAATCCTTTTAAATAATGATGTCTCTGTTCGTCCACAAAGTCCGGTGAAGTTGTAAAAACCGCGAGGTTAGAACATAATTTGCTATTAAAAAATACGAATATCAAAGATGCGTTGCTGACCTCTTAGGAATGAGTACGCTTTGTTCTTGAACGTACTTATGTCATATCCGTTTAGATTAGAAGTACTGCCACTGGTAATTGGTTCCATGAAGGTTGTACGAGGCAAAATAATGTCTTGACAATTATCGCACGGGTCCCCATCATCATGGTGAGCATGAAACTTTAAGCTCTGTCGCGATGTCCCAAGATGAAACTGAGGGGCTTGTATCAAGCCTTTTTCGGAGCATTCTTCGTGATAAATCTGGTTGAACATGCTAAGTGAAGTAAAATTTCTACGCAGCGCCAAAGGATAACGCCGATTGAAATGGAAAGGCTGTCGGTGATTTTGGACGCTCTGCATTAGGTGCGGTTAATCATTAGGAGCTGGGATTGGGGAGCCTCGCCAGAGACGAGAATATGTTTTGTGGTAAGAGTTTAGAAATAAATTAATTCACATTCAAATAACTAAATTCACAAACGTGAACGTAGGTAGTCTTTGTTACCTTTAGATTATAGTTTTTTTTAAACGACAGTTCAGCCAGGCCCCCGTCACTTGGCCGTACCTACATAAATAAAAGATAAATGCCTACAAATTCGCGTGGAGCTGTCTCCACTCCGACAGTGAGTGTCGCCGCTTACGCGTAGAGCTCACGCGTGTGTTTATTAAAAGTTTTATAACACGCTTAAAACAGAATGGCTGGTTATTATTATCTGTGTATAATATATCTTGCATTAGTCATGACTAATTGTAAATTAAATGAAAAACAGTACCTAAGTACTTCACAAATTATTTTTATTTCAATGAGTAAATATTATACTAATACTTATGTATTTTAGATTATCGTGTTGTTCACAAATAAAAGTAGCCTCAAGTAGGTAAGCAATTTAGTACTTATTATTCTGTGCCTAAAAACTAAAGCTTTGTTTTCTTTTTTTATTCCATATTACGAGAGACTACCTATCATACCTATTTATTGCAATATATTCTATCTACCTAATTGGCCAAGTAACCATACGCTTCAGACGTAAGATACAATAAGTGGTCAAGTTTCTTCTCCGATTCTCAGACCTACTCAATACGCTCACAAAATTTCATGAAAATCGGCCAAGCTGTTTCGGAGGGGTACGGTAACTAACATTATGACACGAGAATATTTTATTTAAGACAGTAGATACCTAGCTCATAGCAGCGCTGACGCGGCCGCAAGCCGACGACCCTAGCACCATAGGTATCGCGTCACTCGACGCTAGACAGCGACAGAGTTATGCGTTAAAAGAGAGCGGGAATAGTTAGGTGAATATCTCGTGAGGTACGGAGCGCTTGTGCGAGCTGAATTGAACTTTGTTCCTTAGTCACAAGAGTCGCTATTTGTATAAATTGATACAACGAAGAGATGGTTCTGTACGATAGTATAATATTATTCTGTGCTTCAGCGAACAAGCACTATCCACGAGCGATTTGTGCTTGATGCAAATTTGATTCCAGTTTTATAATTAAGCAGGAAATCCAGGATCGATGCAGGAGATTAAATTTATTCTGGTATCTATGTAAGTATTTCTATGTTTAATAATAGTTGACTAACACCCATTACACAAGCATATGATTTGCTTACTTTGGGGTTAGATTTAATTTATGTAACTTGTCAAGGGGTTGGGGTTAGATTTAATTTGTGTAACTTGTCCAGGGTTTGGGGTTAGATTTAATATGTGTAACTTTATTAATTTAAATCCACGTGACGGACTTGCCTGCGGTCTGCAGATATGGCTGCATGTCTCAAGTATAGAAGGACATTGGCGAGCACTAAAGCGATGGTGGCAAGAATTGGTTAAGCGGTGCCCACAATCAGCACCTATTAAACTAGTATGTACCTAGTAGTAGTGTTGTCATAAACAACTTCCAAAAAAAGTGAAATGCCAATAAAAACATTTCTTTTTAAAATGTTGCTAAGACGAGTCCATATAGCTCGCACGGTCAGTTATGAGATGTTCGAGCTTTTAGAGTTCTAGCATCTATATATTAATACACGTGATGCCAAAACCTTTTTTACAAAAATTGCGCTGACGGAGAAGTATGAAATTTGGCACACTTATAGTTTATGTGTAGAAGTGCAGAATGCAAATATTTTTCAATAATAATGCTGATAAAGTAAATTAAATCAATAAATAAAACATTACCCATACTACCCTGCATTTGACACACACAAACAAATATTTATGTTGACGATAAAATATCACAGATGGAGTACTAGCTATTCAGGAAACAAAGTAGTTGGTCTTAAGAAATGAAGATGGCGTTCTTAACAAGATATAAAATTTATTATGGTCTAATATCGACCAATGGGCGACCACTAGTATATATTAATCTGTGAGTACTTTCTCTTACTCAAGGCCAACTATGCGTAACAATCGTTAGGTGAAAAATTTAGATATTTACTGTTCATTACTTTACGTTTACTATTCATTATTAAAAATTAGTTCTAGCCTAGAACTAATATTAATTTTTACATTTTAATGATATTAAGATTACCTGCAACAAATAAGGAGTAGAAATAAAACTGAATCCATTGTTTATAAATTTATTTTTAAAATAACTAACATTATTAACAGCTCTCACTTAATCGAGCTACCTTACTTTGTATAGTATCTTCTAAAACTGGTACACATTGTTTTCCTCACTATTCGCGAGTTCATGATTGTTCAATATAAAAATAAATTATTAACATCAGCATCAGGCAAGTTTAATATCTTTTTAATTATTTATGTCTGATGTATTAATTATTAACATGTGAAGGCCACGTATAAGATAACTCAGAATTTATTTGGGGGTTTTATTTAAATATTTTTAATACCATATATAAAAAAAGATTCTTCATTTTTTTGGCCTTTAATAACTATTTTGTATATTACTTTCTTGCGTGTATTTGGAATGTTGTAAGTTATTTTTATGTTGTGAAATGATTTTTATCATAGCAAGAAGATATTTCAAATTAAGAAAACATAATCAAAGCACGTTCTAGTTTTTATTGCATTGAGTCTGTCAAAATTTTAGTATTACAATTATTTCACAACTAACACGCGTATTTCACAGTAATTTAATGAAATCATTTTTTAAATAAGTAATTTAATATGGCCTGTTTAACGAGCATTTTGTAAAGCTCGTTGTTAAAAATAAATAAGCATTAAACAAAATGTCATAAATCTATCTCTAACTCATAAACAACACAATGTACACTTACACAAAGACAACCCTTAACGCAAAATGCACCTACACAAACTAGGAACTATAGTATGGTGTGATGAATTATCTATCCATGATTTATAAGGAAATTGTAACTTATAAGATGTTCACTAAATGCTTCATTAGGTTGCATTGTTTTTCCTGTAATTAATTTTTTAGTGAAAATCGCATGAACATAATACTTGTATCAAAGTAGTTTTAGTCCTAGTTCCTTCTATCACAGAATAAAAAACACCTAAATAATCAGAATTGTTTGCAATCACGATTTAAAATCTAAAAGTTATGAAATGGAATAAAATCTAAATCTAATTTCATTGATATTAAGCGATTTTTTTACACGTTAAATAATTATTAACTTTCGATAAAAATATTACAAATCCATTTTCGATGACCAAACAATGGAATGATTGAATCGAAGAATCTAATTTTAGTCATTTCTGACTGAGATTCAAATATTATTGCTACAAATATTTTTCGGCTGCCATATTAATTTAATACGTGGCAGCCGAATCATTCCACCTTTCCTTGAAATATAAAAAATAAATATCTATATAAATAAACGATTTATAGATTTCTGTATGACTTGATTTAAAAATTTTGATTTACTTATGAAATACGTATATATATTTGTACAAGAGCATTGTTACACTATAAAACTTTATTAACAGATACATTCGATATTACAATCGCTTTAAAAAGTGCCGTGTGCTGGCTTCAAAGGGCAAATCAAATGCAAAGTGCGCTCGTATGAACAGATTGACACTAAGATCTGACAGTTGCGCGTGTAGTCTGTTCCAAAAGCACATCGAAAAACATTCATTGACCCTAAGTATTACATTACAGTCGGACGAAACCAAAAGCGTAGTATTTCATACAAATAACGTTTTGATTTCTGCAATAACACGGTTCGTGGTACAAGGCGAAGCACACTCCGAGAGACGTCGAGTTTATTTAGAGATGTCAAACTTTTTTAACACAAGGTGCGTTCTTATTCCTTTTTAGTTTTAGTTAGTTAGGTAACATTATTCCAATTATACAATTATTCTTCGATGAGATACTATCCTACTTCACTGACTAATTTTAAAATTCAATAGTTTTGTTGGTTTCGTTATTAATGAGTAAATATTTTTTTCCCTCATTAATACTAGACAATATGTTAGGAATAAAAAAGAATATTATTGGAATTTCTATAATTATTGCAAGTCAAACCTTAAATGAGGAAAAAAATACTTTCGAGTTTTAAGCGGTACAAAAAATGTTGATTAGTCCTGGTTTGCACTCAAAGGTCAATTTTTTTTCCGTTTTTTGCTAAGCGTTTGAAACAGACTATAAGTAACAGATTATATAACAAGTTTGCCCTATTATAAGTCAGTCTTTATATATATATTTCTTTTATAAAGATAGCCAATAAAGGCGAACTTTTTAAGTAATTAACCTTCGTTTTTTGTGTTTTTGACTAGACTAAACTAAGAAAGTAAGTACACAATTTAACCTATATACAGTGTCCGGTTGAATCTTAGTGTCTATCCATTAGCTTATTGGATAAGTGCACTATACTGTATCACAGTACAAATACAAAACAGTATGGAAACTACCTACAAACGTCGAAACGTCATAAGCAGTTTTCATGAGTAGTTTATGTCGCGTCAGGGCGAATGGTACCGTTGTTATTTGTTGCCGATATCTTTTTTAAAATGCCTCAAGCTTATTCGTCTTTTTCTAGGATTATCGCGATGAGATTAAGTACCTACTTATATAATTTGTAAAGCAGTAGTAATTCGATTGATAAAACATGACAACCCTATTGCTACAATGTAGGTAAGTATTTCATCAACTAGGTTAAGTTTTCATACTGTTCCGCATTTGTACTGTGATTATCAAGTTGAACTTGAAACTTCGACTTAAGAAACGTCAGATTCAACAGAGAGCATATATACTATCTGTCCGGGCACACAACGGCTAACAGAGCTATCTATTTTTTATTAACTACAACACCGCCTCTTTTTTTTATTTAAGTATACATTTTTAAGCACTTGGAGACGCACAGTGAAAAATATAATTTAATTTTTAAGTAACCACATTAAGTAATTTAGTTATCCAAAGACAAATGATAAAATCAAATTTGAGTGATTATAAACTAATTAGTTATTTTAAGGACTTTATTTGTTTAAGATATGTAAATCTTAGTGGTTGGATTAGTTTTCGCATGGAATTCATCGAGTTTAGGTTATCAGAATAGTTAAAAGTATTATTTAGTTATTCATATTTTAGCGATTAATACCCGGTTCCTATAATCAATGAACCGCAATACGGTAAACCATTCGTAGTTTACGTAAACGTAACAACGCATTCCTGTTCAGAGATAACGAAACGAAAAGGGACCGTAGTTATTTTACTATTCGTACAAAAAACTACCATCCGTAAGTAAAACGACTCGTTTCTTGAATATTGGAACCGGGCATAAGTGAAATAGGGATCTTAGAGATTTTAGGTCTCCATTTTCAACCTATGTGGATACTCCTAAGTGCATCTGACTTGACATTTTTATAGCCTTGTTTATACAAGGTCACTTAAAACATTACAAAGATGTTGGATAATAAATAAATGTTGTACTCTGGAACTGTTGCGTCTGAGTGGAGGCGGTTGTGTGGGTGGAGCGCAGGATAAGTAGTGTTTTTTCACTACGCCCCCAGCTCGCGTTGACGGCATGCTACTGCCGCTACTAAAGCTGCTCCTCGACCACTACCGTCTTCTGACAGCATCAGGTCAAACTGGAAATAAAAATGAATCATTAGACTTACGTGATAGTGAAATTTCTTTATACAAAATCTCCACAAAAAACCTCTGTATGTTATCTCCGAATTTCATACTGTGTTTTCCGTGATTTTTGTTTCGCCGGCCGGTATATCTTCAAGCTTGCTCACACCGAGGCCGCAGGCGTAACCCATGATATAAGTACAAAATTTTTCTTTGATTGGTTTTTTTTTCTGTTACACTCCACGAATAATGATGTCATGAAGAAGTTTTACTTCTTACGTGTGTACAATAATACACACATTTTTTCAGGTAAACAAGCAGACAGATTTCCTGATGGTAAGATATACCCAAGTCGCTGAACATGCTGCTATGAAATTATGCCTCACTTGTAAGGTTTACAGGCTGTTACTCTTTTGCAGCAGTAATGTTTTAAATCACAGCATGAGCATGAGCAGTATGACTTTAAAATTATTTATTGCAATTAAAATTACATATTATGTTACCGTATTAACATGTTTATAAACATGGTTAAACGTCACTTTCTACGTTCAATCTGACAGTTAAAGGTAATGTTTATTTTCCTTTGTCTTAAAATAACTTTATTTCAATTGATATTTTATGCTTTATATATATTTTTTGTGTATAAAGAGCACCATCGTGCAACATTTCTTTGATTATATGTCCTTGACATAAAGTTGCCTGCAAGAGATCGCTGTTTTGGCGATAAGGCCGCCTTTATGTATCACTTAGTTTTCAGTTTTTAAGTGTATTTATTTTGGTGCACAATAAAGAGTTATTCTAATCTATATTTTTAATTGTCACGCTCTGTCTGTCAAAATATCTTCTTAGTATAAAATAAAATAGAATAAAATCAAAATCATTCAAGAAAAAATATTTATCACCAATAATCAAAATAGAATGTCACTTCGCTTTCGGATTTCTAGAACTTTTGTGCCCGACTTTATCTTATCTTTTAAAGGAACGTAAAATTGTACTTAACAAACTTGTATATATATTTTTAAAAATAAAGCAAAATCACGAGGCTTACTTACTCTTGAATCTCAATTAATGCAATATTGGAAATTGGAATCGGATATATCATTTTAAATACTTGAACAGTAGTAGCGGGTAATTATCATATAGTCCCAAATAAATTTAACAAATCTGTAAAAATAATTTAATTATTAACTAAGTATATTCATTTTGTGTTCAAGAATACCTAAAATTTATATTCAAGAGTAGCATTATGTATATGAGACGTAATAATGGATTTAAATAAAGTATCGCCTCTGTGGTCTAGCGGTCCGGGTGTTGGACTTGACTGCAAGAGGTCCCGGGTTCGAATCCCGGGTCGGCCAACAAAAAGAAAAGTTGGATTTTTCCAATTTTCTAATAAAAAAAAATGTTGATCGGGATTGGAAATGTGCCCGATAGGCTTGCCACCTATCACATTGTGGGACTTAGTGTCTTCGGCTCGTCCTGGGTGCCTTGGTTGTACCTCTGCCTACCTCTTCGGGGATATGGGCGTGAAGATACTTTTTTTTAAATAAAGTAATTTCAGTTTATACTAGAATGATGTGGTTTGTCAGAAACTACGCAAGAATGACTTGCGATTTATGGTTAAAGAATTTTATTAAATCTCATTAGAATTTATACAATTCAATTATTGGGACATTAAACATCATATTGCACATACATTAAAATTACAAGCTCTGTTTACGTCAACATTTAAAAAAGGCAAAAAAAGGGATAAAACGATACCACTGGGGTATCGATACTTTACTCGATACTGGTATCGGTCGTCAAGTATCGATACTTACTATCGTATCGTTTTTGGAAAATTTGGAGTGAAACCCGTAACAAGTCTAATTCCTTATTGAAAAGCACTAATAACATTCTAACATAAAATAATATATTTTGAGATACTCCCGACCATGAGTGTCGCGGGTAAACGCTAGTACAACACATCAGCTTCAAAACAATTCATGAATAATGTCCGTTTTAGTGGTGCTGCTCAAGAAAATCAACATTTGTAAATGTCTTCCGGTTAAACTTTTTTCGGGCATAGCTTAACGAGCTTGTCAACTGCCAAGACTGCTAACTACACAAAACTAAGCCTATAATGAGATCAGAACCTTCAATTTAGGATAAACGTTTTTTTAATGTTATTTTTATTTTGTTATTATGTTCCATTACGTTATTTTTCCATAAACCATAAAATTTACTGATATGAGTACTTTTAACCGATACCTACTCGATACTTCATTTCAAAGTATCGATACTAAAATGTACTTAGTATCGGATAAAAGTATCGAGTACCTACTTGGATTTACTCGTATCGGTTCATCCCTAAGGCAACATAAAATAAGGTAGTTCTAAATAAAAGGTCGCTAGCTCGCACACTATGACGTTTATGATAAACAACCTATGATGATAACTTTTGACATATGGACATTGTACCTATCCGCGAAGGACTAGAGTACAATTTGAGATTAATACATTTGCATATATTTTAATTTTAATACTTAACTTATATTTAACAATTTTCAGTTTTATTTATGTCCTACTAGCCAACCCGGTGAACTTCGTATCATTTGATATTAACAGCTACTAAAACATTGTTTTTCTCATTTTCTCTTCAATTTTCCGGTTGTTCTTTTCATAAGAACGTTGTCATAAAAATAACTGCCACAATGAAAAAAATGGTGCATCCGTTTAGACGCGATGCGAAACCACCACGACCACGCGAAATGGGGATTCATTTTTGTATAACACTAGCTGACCCGGCGAACTTCGTATCGCTTGACATCAAGTATGTACACTAAGAGTTTGTATATGGAAATAAAATAAGTATTGTTTACCCATTTTCCCTCCACTTTTCCTGTTTTTTTCAAAAGACCCTTTTCCGAAC
>NJDC01002466.1:21043-49253 GCA_002245475.1 Calephelis virginiensis
CAATGAAAATGTGCTTGAATTTTTTTCGCGGACTTGTATCACTTGCGGGTTCTCTTGGCATGCAATGAATATACTAAAGGATAAACTAATCTTTTTCACTGGGATATTGTAGAATATTTACGACATCATAAATTTTCTTCTTACTTTACTCATATAACTTCTTTAAAACTTTAATAATGATTCTGACATTGTAAAGCAAATTCAACTTATTTTATTAAGGCATTTATTTCCGTTCGATTTTGTTTGATCACATTTTTACGAATTCAAATTAAACTATTATTAGCAGTCAGAAAGAAATTAGCCGGGTTGGCTGATAATATAATAATTACGTACTACATACATATGTATCTTCACGCCAAGTCCCTTACGTCATAGGCAGAGAGTATCGAGTGACAAATTTTACGATCGTTTCAAATCTGTCTAGTGTCCTTCACCTATAATATCTGTTAGGAAATCAGCATGATAAACAACAAATCAAGCTGGACGCTGGATACAAGCGGCTGGTGAGCGCTCTTTGGGGGAGGCCTATGTCCAGCAGTGGACGTCCTCCGGCTCATTATGATGAACAAGAATGAAAAGATTTGTTAAATAGCAAAATTTCAAATAAAAAAAAATAACAGTGATATTGAAATGTTCAATCATAGTTATGGTAGAAACCCTTAAATTTCCGTAGCAAATAATCGTGCATCCTGATACAAGTTCACGCTATGGCTGGCACGAAGTACCTCCAAATGGTCAATCTATCAATTAATCAATCATTTATTGCTTCATATGTCACAAAAAAGGTATTACAATTATTCCCAATTGTTGTTTAAAGGACATATGTACCCTATAAGGTTGTTGCAAACTGAAGCGGACCGATCTATTTTAGGTTTCACTTTTAAAATTATTCAATAAGTAATCGTTTATAGTAAAGTAACTTTTTTGTATCAAGAATTCCTTTAATTTTTTTGAAAACCTTAGGTCATTCATCTCTGATTTTATTTCATTTGGTAGTTTATTATAATTCTTTATTGTCATAACATATGGTCCGGAATTATGTATTTTTAATTTTGACGGGGTTAATTCTAAATTATGTTTAAATTTGGTTCTAACTTCGAACTGTCGAGGATTGTCTGCTTGCTTTTTAAATACACTTGGATATTTTCTGACAAAATTACAAGCTTAAAATAGGTATCTATGTTGAAGGTAAAGTTAAAATTTTAAGATTTTTGAAATAGGGTTTGCAACTTTCAGACTTTTGGATGTTTGCTAGGGTACGTATACATTTTTTGGGAGTACACATATATCTTGTGCACTTACACCATTTCCCCAAAAGTAAAATACCGTACGTGAGCCATGAATTAGCATACACGTAATAGGCAGACATAGCAGTTTAGAGATCGGTAACCCTACGTAATTCCCGTAGACCATATAAAAAACTAGATATTTTTGTTTTGATTTTATTGATATGACTTTTCCAATTTAAGTTTGAGTCATTATTTAATAATGAAAATGTGTCAACGCATTCAATCTTGTTATTATTATAAATAAAGTTTAATTATAGGGGATTTTTTTTGGTAGGGTCTAAATTGCATTATTTTGTTTTAGAAAAAATAATGTCAAGGTAATTTTCATTCATCCATTTAATTATATTATTAAAAATGTCAGTGAGATTTTGATTTAGATTTATATTATTATTACATGAAGTCAAAAGAGAAATGTCATGAGCAAACAATACACAGAATTCATTTAATATTTTAGGGAGGTCATTCATGTACAATAAAAATAGGATGCATCCAAGATCACTTGCTTGTGGAATTGAGTTTTCTATTTATACAAATAGACTTTTAATCATAGTAATTTATTTTCTTGTTCTAATTTTTTTATAGTATTATTTAATGATTCTACTTGCGTTTTTATGTTTATTTGTTCGTTTATTAATTCATCCGTTTTAGAATTGAAACCATGAAAGTATTATCGCTTATTTGTTGGATTTCGTTCTGTATGGTATTTCTTATCTCCCCTAATATGTTTTTTGTAATTTTTTTCTAATTTTTTGTTCAGAAGGAGACTAATTTGTTCTAGCATTGAATCGCTATCACCTGGGGCTTTTTGTTTTATTTTAGTTGGTTCTTTTCCTTTTCCTTGTTGTGCGGCGTAGTAATTGTTCTTGATGCATGATGGGTCATTTAATATTAGGTCATCTACCGACATTATAGAATCATTTAGTGTTTCATTCAATGGTTTTCTTATTGGCGTATTATCGTTTCTTAAGCGACGAGTGACGTTTTCAGAAGACGGACAGCGCCAGGTTTTATTTAATTCGTGTAAATTTTTCATGTAATAGGCATACAGAGTGATATTGCATTGCGCATGATGTACATTTAAGAGATTCTGAAGCATACACTATTTTTTGTTTGCAAGCTGAGTAATCCATTTTCTTTACCCATGCTAATCTATCTGTATTTTCTTTTGACTTATTACGAGATGCTACGATTGCGTTCGACGAAAATAAATTAATACACCTGGTTGAAATCTTTTAGTGATTGTGTATACTATGTGTATGTGTATGTGTACTATGTGTATGTGTACTATTGTGTATATTGTGTATACTGTACTGTTCATAGCGTTCGTACACTTCGTTGCGCCAACCAGTAGTTATTTTTTCTAATGGCGAGAAACCAAATCCATGAAGTAACTGATTTGAATGTTAATGGTGAGTTATCGTTTCAGGCTGCGAACAGGCAGGTTTACTTTCAGAACTGGAAAATGACAAGGGCTAACGTAACACACATGGGGACAAGAATAAATCGATGATGGAAATTATGCGGACGAGTTCACTAATAAGATCTAGTTGCCACACTCATAAGTTTAATTCAGCAGTAAATGATGGGTTCGTCATTTTCTTTTGATGATGATGATGATTTGAACTAGCAAAACATATGAAAAAAGAAAGTACAGTGGCTACTTACATACTATGATACCGTTAAAAGTTTTACTTTATTTTTTTAAATATACATTTATAGAAAAAACAGATTAGGGACATCGTTAACCATAATTTACATGAAAGTAACCTTTGAGTGAACCCGCGTAATAGGTGCACGAGAGACTTATATTTCAAAAATCTAAGCTCATTTTCATCTCAGTGGAATAAACCCGGTACATCGAATACGAATAAATCTAGTCCCAGGAGACATCATTACTAAAGTTTGATATTTATAGCCATTACTTTATAGCTTTGATGCACTACTACAATGGCTGAGGGGTTCACAGACATGTCTCAGGCCGACCTTCAGTCACATGGTTCAAGTTCAAGTTTCAACGGAGACTGGTATTGTATAATGAATTTTTATCTTAATTCTGAGTACTTATTAGTCCTCGTATTTATTTATTTTCCATATCAATAAAATTATATAATTGTTAAAGTTTTGAATTTTCAATTTAAGTGAAATTTAAATCGCCGCTGTGGTCTAGCGGTCTGGCGTTGGACTCGACTTCTTGAGGTCTCGGGTTTGAAAAAAAAATTAGAAATCGTATATTTGCAATTTTTTAATAAAAATAATGTTGCTCGGAATTGGATATGTGCCCTGTTAGCAATAGTCTTGCCATTGTGGGGATTTAGTGTCCTAGACTAGTCGCGGCTGTCCTGGTTGTGCCTTCACCTACTACTTCGGGTATAGGAGCGTAAAGATACTTTTTTCTTTTTTAAATTTCATACAATAATAAATTTCTATGTCAAGGTGTCAATTGATTTGTCAGCAGAAGTTACATAATTAAATAGTGCATTTATAGAAAAAAAGGCATATCACTTTTTAAATAAATTTAAAAGTCAATTTAAAATTCTTACAAATTCGAAACTGTCACTTTAATAACTTATTAACCTTCACGCTAAGTTCGTAAAGTTTGGCGACAGCTCAGTTTGCTGCCACAGCCCTATCAATCCTAGTCGACATAGCGTCCATACTCGTCACTACTATGTTTCATACTTACAAATGTTTGGTTTCTGTAATCAACCAAGCGTTACCCGTAAGTATTGTAGCATATATAGCATAAGAATATTGTAAGATGTCGGTAGACAGTGTTTAACCAACTCTTTCGTTTCACGTGGTGACAACGATGCATGTTTCTTACGGCGAAAGTAGTTACAAAATACAAAGCTTTTGAAAATTTAAAGTATCTTACAAACGTTTATCGTATTGTTAACTATAATTGATAATAGAACACGCACGTCCATCAACTAAATTACTTATAGAAGACAGTCCAGTCGCGTGAGCAGACGTGTGGAAATGATGGTGGAATTTGAAGTATTCTTAAAAGCGTCAGGCGTGTATAAATAAGCCAGCGACGTTCAGGAAAGTTTTTTGGTAAACCTCATATGAACGAATGGATATGAGATATATAGCATATTCACATTTACCAAAGAAGAAATAATAACGACATAAGTTGTTTATAGATAAAAAATGATCAATATTTTGGGACTAAAACAAATGTAACGATGTCTCGATTTAAGTTTTTTTTTTCTTGGAATCAACAAGCTAGTGAAACAATAAATCAATCACAGCACTTAGATTATTGAGTCAACATTTTGAATTTTAGAATCTAAAGAAGAAGCCATACAGATTTGTGAAGCGGAAGAATTATCTAGGGAACCAGCAAGCGGCGGCAGCAAGACGCGGCTTGCGTGAATTCCACCAACGAATGGCTTGTTAATATGACCATTAGGGTCAAGGATATCAACTTTAAATTAGATTGTGTTGCAATTCTGAATGAAATGTCAATAGTTAAGTATCATTCGCTAGGGTTCAGTGATATGATATTGATGCCATTTAAAAACATTTACAGAAAATCAATTACCTATTGTCGGAGAGTGTAACCAGTAATTAATGATAATAATTCGTACATACTTCAATTTGTCAAAGTAGATCATCGTGTTCAAAATATGCTAGGTGTAGAAGATTGTGTAAAACTAGGATTTATAAAAAGAAAAAATGCACCGAATATTGAATGTTTAGTGGATAGTTGCAGCAGTATTGAACTACAGCATTTCTGCTAGCAAATAACAGTCATTTGTTTTCGCCAAATCGTTTGATAAAATCCGAAAAAAATGTAGTAAAATCACAATCGAATACGAGTTACCTACGCAAACGCAGATCACTACGTAGTTGCTGTTGTTGTTCTTTAGATTTTGGCATTGGCGTTAGTATTTGCCATTAGTCAAGTTCAGATTTGCATAAAGTAGCCCGATTTAATTAAATCGGCTTAAAATTTTTCAAAATTAGTAATAACTCGTCAAAGAAAGACATGTCAAGGTCTTGAATAAAAATCGGTGGAGGCGTTACTGAAGCTCATTTCATGAGATTTTGCGGCAACGGTGAAATGCACGATACACTAATTTCTATATGATGTTTAATTTGTGCACTTTTACTGAATAAAACTTGTACTAATTGCCACCAAAATTGATTAATTTCAATCAATATAAACACGAAATTTAGTAATTACGAAAAAACGACAACCATCTTCTTCCATAATGGCGCCAAAACTGATCACTTCGTAATTAATATTACTTTTTGATTTGTGGATCACACGTACGGTTCAATCATGACCTCTGTCAATGAAATTGACTGACAGATGACCATAGACAGTTAGTGTCAACCATAAATAGATTTCTCAAATCACACATCGCTTTCAAACGCTATTATTTTATAATTTATTTATTTACATAATTTACTAAGACACGAATATTTATAATAAAGCAGACTAAATTTAAGTAGCACATAAATTCTTTATTTATCTTTATTAATATTTAATATAACATAATTACATTTTATACACACGAATACACATAGTCACATACCTACATAAATAATATGCAATACAACAATAATATCATCCAAATATATATTTATCGTAATATTCAATATATATTTATCATCTCGTTCAAAAGCGCCTCGGCCGTGTCGTCGGGATCAATGTAAACGAGCCGCCGAAAATCTGTCTCAGAGTGATATTGCATTTTTTGTATGCGCCTGAGTGCATTGCGCGCGGTAGGCACTCGCCGCTTGACCAGTCGACCCGAGAGTTCGAACTAGTCGTACACGTATTTTCTTCCGCTCGATTACGGCCACTCGCGATCGCTTGTATATATTATGCTATATACTTTTGCTGTATTGTTTTTAGTACTTATATACTTAGTCTGCTTGCTTGCCTAATCTAAGTGCTTCCTCTTACTGTGCCTTCCATTTTTTTGTTATTTGATATTTTTGATATTTTCCATCGTCGGCGCTTGGTAAAACTTCCAAATATTCATATTTTTAAAGAAAGAAACACTTGTACTGTTTTACTTATCACTTATAATTTATAACTTTGTAATTAGTAGCCTAGGGTAGTTTAAGTTTTAGCCCTAATGATGCTGTACAAGCGAAACCGGTAGGCTACTAATTACAAAGTAATAAATTATAAGTGATAAGTAAAACAGTACAAGTGTTTCTTTCTTTAAAAATAAGAATATTTGTGTTATTTGTGTGCTTGGACATTATATCAAACGACCATAAGTTAGACTTTTAGGCAGACAGCATTTCAGCAGACAAACCAACACACAACTTAACCACATATTTATTACTAATAACCTTTATATTAGATTAAGCACTGACAGCGCTCTTACAAAGAGTTGCCTGTATGAGCAACGACATCTTAGATACTAACATCCGGCGATTATGATGGAAGTGAAATACTTTTTAAAATGTTTTCAAAATTATCAAGTGTCCGTGATTTTCCGACACTTGTGACGTAAAATTTAAAATTACAAGCAATTATTGCTAAGGTCTAATACGTATTGATTCTAGGGCGAACTTTCCCAATACTTTTAGGTATAACTTGAAGACGCTCATTGGAACTTGATTAAATATTTTGACAAATCAAATAATATTGACAAACTGAAAAATACCTTCTTTAAAGAAAATATTTATTCAGCAAAATCGTTCCAGAAATTTATATGGACACTATAGTACTTAGACTTCCTATCATTTACTGCTGAACTAAACCTATGACAGCGATATTTATGCCTTATGCAAACACGCCCACATTATAACCGTCACTTATTCAAACTTACTTCCGTGTCAGTAGTATTCGCCGTTGTTATTTTACAGTTCACAAAATAAACTCAAACAAGAAACATAAAATTGCAGATGCAATTTATTTAGAAACACTTGTACTTTCCACAATATATTTTATTATTTTTTATTTTTTAATATAGCCCTGAGTTGTTATATAGCCCTGATGATGCTTGTATAGCGAAACCGGTTGGCAAAACCATAAAAATAAAAAATAATAAAATATATTGTAGAAAGTACAAGTGTTTCTAAATAAATTGCATCAAGAATGGAATTCCACCAAGCACCGACGATAAGAAATATAGAATCTATAAAATCGCAGCCTGAAATAATGACTCACTATCAATATTTATATCAGTTATTTTATGGATTGGGTTTCTTGCCATTAGATATAAAACAACTTGTTTGCGCAATGAACTGAGTGAATGCTATGAAAAGTTACAGAATCACTAAAAGATTTCAACCAGGTTTAATTATTTATTTTCGTAGCACGCTGTCGTAGCATCTCGTAACAAGTTAGACGTCACGTAGCCTTGTAGAACTCCAGTCGACCATCTCGTAGCACTTCGTGCTAGCCGTAGCGTAAACTTGTAGTTGGATGCACGATTATTTGCTACGAAAATTAAAAGATGATATTTATGATTAAACCTTTCAATACAACTTTTAAAAACTTTTATTTCATTTGATTTTTATCTATATAAAAAATCTTTTCAATCTTGTTAATATTTTCTTGTCTAATGACTACGAATTTAATTAATGAATTAACGACTGTAGTGTGTATACGTTACAATATTTCATAGGAACATAATTAACTATTTGTAGAAATCATACATTTAATTTTATCCAGACACTTTAAAGATATAAAGCAACTCCATTACCGCATGATATTGGATCTTCCGCGCTAGATTAACGTTTTAATAACATTTATAAATGCAATGAAGGTAAAATAAAGAGCGAGGCGAAGTGCGGTTTTCAGTTGCAATGAAAAATACAACACGGGAACTATTTAATAAGAGATAATATATTTAGTCTACTTTAATGTGCCTTTAACAAGTGATTCAATAAGTTGCTGTTATTTCTCACTTTATAATCCCATTTAGCTATTATTAAACTTAATGTATGTTAGTATGTAAGAATAAGAATGTTACTAGTACACCTTTATTTTGATAGCAATTAAATATTTTGTAAGCATCTAAAATAATACAAT
The DNA here is from genome assembly GCA_002245475.1 of Calephelis virginiensis. Taxonomy (NCBI): domain Eukaryota; kingdom Metazoa; phylum Arthropoda; class Insecta; order Lepidoptera; family Riodinidae; genus Calephelis; species Calephelis virginiensis. The sequence continues at coordinate 29,342 of NJDC01002466.1, forward strand.
ATTGGGAAAAATTTTAGTTAGAATATATTACGTAATATTCAAATATTACTTGCAAAAGCTTTTTGATGCTTTATTTTCTTGTCAGATTGTCTGATACGCACACACACACACACACACTCACAAAGAGAGAAAGAGCGGGAGAGAGAGGGGAGGGGGAAAACTTACCGAGGCGCTCATGTACACGAAAAATGTTAAGTCGTGATATGTATAATTAAATCCCACTAAGTGTTGACCAAAATCGTTGATTCATGATAAAGAGATACTTTTTATCTCGTTTATAAAGTCTAAGGAATTCTTTATATCTATATGAAATACTCTTTTTTTACCGTCTTCTACGATTGGTCTCTGCTTAGACCATCCGTTCGACCGTGTTCTATGGTTCTGAACAATATTGAGATGATTTTTGAAGCGAAAACTTTTTAAGCGGCGGTTGCACACAAAGTTAGTCCATATTTAAATAACGATGTATATTTTAGTCTTATCAAAATTGGATTTCTATGTTTCAAATAAATCGTATTTGAATAAATAAAAACACGGACTGCGGACAACAGATATTAGGTTCGTACATAATGGAGCGAGTGTGAATAACAGCTGACTTGCGGTTGCAACGTTAAGCCGTTTAAAATAACATGATTTATACTTATGCAATTTTGTTCCGACTTTGTTCTTTGCAACTGTAATAATAATTATTTTAATGCAACCTTCGATGTTGGTATTTTTTGAATACATCAAACCGAGTTCGTTATATCTTGATTTCATTTTATTATTAAAATTGTTTGTTCACCGATTAATAGTTTTTTTATATACAAGTAAGTCATATTTGATGACAAATGATAGGTCAGGGTAGTCCACCACCTCAGGGTGGTCCTGTATTGATTTTATAATGATTCAACTAGTGATTTTTAACTTTTAAAATCACAAAATAGTTTCAAAACCTTTCGGAGATTCGATTGTTTGTTTGAATACAAAGAAATACACATAAATACAATAGTTTTTAATAGAGCATAGATTTTATATTTTATCAAGATTTGAGGCCCTTCAAAACAAATGGCTAATAGTAGAAAATGTACATGTACAGTCAATATGTTAGATGACCTAGTAGTATTTATTCCAAAAATCTAATTTATGTAACGGACTGTACAAGTTTGCAAAAGACTGGGAGTAAGTAAAATAAAATATAACCGTGTGTACTACAAATTAAATACAAAAATTGGATAAACTTCAAAAAATAAGGTGCAATCTTATTTCCTTTATTCAAAATAGTAAGTCAAAATCGCTAGTAATATTAAGCGATACACAGAAAACATCACTGTAATCCAAGCACACTTTGGTAATAAAATGTTATAATACACTTTACGTTGCGTGCCAAGATCATGACTTCTAAATAAGTGTTGTAATAAATTCGTCGATGTGAGAAGTGAAATAAAGATGTGCTTGAATTTTCTTCGCAGACTTGTATCACTTGCGAGTTCTCTTTGCATGCAATGAATATACTAAAAGGATAAACTGCGAGATTGTAGGATATTTACAACATCATAAATTTTTGTGATGCTTAAAGATAATATTAATGCCGTGGACTGGTCTTTGGTGACGGATTGTACTAATATCAACGATAAAGTTTGTAACTTTAATAGTATTTTATTAGGTATTTATAACAAATTTGCTCCAAATAGAAAGCTTAGATGTAGATATAATCCAGCTCCTTGGATTGCGGATGACATCAAGGGTATGATGAGGAAAAGAGATACAGCTCTGAGACACTGTAGGAAGTTTCCTACTGATGAAAATTCAGCTGGCTACAAATTGCTACGTAATCGGTGTACTCAACTTTGCCATCTTGCTAAACGTAATTATATTAGTAATGTTCTCGTTTCTGCTGGCTCTGTTTCAGGTAAAGTTTGAAGTCTTTTAAGATCTCTTGGCGTAGGACGTTCGTCTGTATCTGGTAAATGTAGTGTCGATCTGAATTCTCTGAACGTCCATTTTTCTACTGCACCGATTTGAGCACATAGTGCACTCACAGATGGCTAACTTCTTAAAGAATAATTGTCTGCTTCATCCTAACCAGTCAGGCTTTCACCCTGGATATAGCATTGTTACTGCGTTGATTCGAGTGACTGATGATATTCGTCAAGCTATTGATGAAAAGTTACTAACTGTTCTCGTTCTTTAAGATTTCAGTAGTGCATTTAATTCGGTAGACTTTGACCTGCTGATAGGGGTACTTGCATCTTTAAATATATCAGCTTCAGTCCTCGACTAGTTTGAATCTTATCTTCATGGTCGATCGCAGTGCCTTGTCTCGGGTGATATCAAATCTACCTGGATTGATTTACAAGCTGGAGTTCCTCAAGGAGGTCCTTTCACCACTTTTGTTTTCGACTTTTATTGACACTGTCATTGCTATCATACAGTCGAATTTTCATCTTTATGCGGACGACTTACAAATATATCGTCACTTTAGTGCGAGTGATATTAGTAGGCTATTCCAAGAAATTATACCCAGAAAAGTCAAAGTGACAACAGCAACTTCTCAGACTTTCTTGATAATGCTTTTATTGTATTCAGGTCCAAAAAGTGTGTTGGCTATTAAACTTAAATCGCCTTATTTGTAAACATGGACTAAGGTAGGAGTAAAATTAAGTTGATATTATAGTCTGAACCCTATTGCAATAAAGACTATGGTACGAGAAAGACTGGGATTAAAACAAGTGTTGGTGTTAAAATGCGAAAGTGCATGCTCCACTGGTTCGGTCATGTGGAAGGAATGACAGATGAAAGATTGACAAAGCAGATATACAATGCGAATATGGATGGATGTAGGTACCCAGGGAGACCAAGGCTGACATTCCACGATCAGACCACTTGGATATTATCCGAGGGTAGAGTCAAGAGTCTCCGAAACCGTCATGTTTGCATCCTAATTTCATGCTCTTTCTGACATACCCAACTCTCGCTTCCATACCATAACGTTGAAATAAGCACAGAATTATGCAAAGCGAGTCTAGCTTTTTGACTCAAAACCTCGCTTTGGAATAGCTTACCCAACGCCCCATTCACACTATTCCCTGCACTCACTATCCTCTCTACATCCGCGGTGTACCTTCCATCCCTGCTAAAAGCACAACCAAGATATACAATTTCATTCACTTGTTCCAGCACTACATCATCAACCAAAACTCTTACATCCGTTCTGGCTACGTCTCTTTCAAACACCATTATTTTGGTTTTCATCGCATTCAAATGTAAGCCCCTTTCTTTCCAATCTCTTTCCATAACTGTGACCAGTGTTCGCAGCTCAGATGGTGTAGAGCCCAAAAGTACAGCATCATCTGCATAAAGCAGGCAGTTCACCACTTGGTCACCCATAAGCATTCCAACATTCAATGATCTTAACCTTTGAAGACATTTGTCCAAATATAAGATAATGAAGCGTGCTGACAACACACAACCCTGCTTGACGCCAATATTCACATCAAACCAAGGCGATATTTGGCCATCCACCCGCGCTCATGCTTTATAGTCTAAATATATTGACTGCACCGCACGCAGCAGAGACTCGAATATCCCATAATCTGGCAAACTGTCCCAAGGTTTCTTACGTGCAACCCTATCAAACGCTTTTTCGAGATCCAGAAAACCGCAGAAAACCCTCTGACCCACAGCCAGATGCTTCTCTATAATGTTGCGGAGCGAAAAAACTTGATCTGTATATTCTGTTCCACACCTGAAACTGGCTTGAGTCTCCCACAATGTTCACTTTCAACTACTTTCAACTATTTTTGCATATACTTTTGATGCTAAACTGACCAAACTAATGGCCCTGTAACTTGTATAGTCTACGCGTGAACCCTTGCCTATATACAAGTGCACGATGACCGCACGTTGCCAGTCTTCGGGTACTCTGGCGGTCTTCCAACATTTGTTTCAAAGAACCCAGAAAGAGTCCCGGACCGTAGGACTACCAAGTTTGATCATCTCAGCTGTAACTATATCTACTCCCGCAGCCTTACCATACCTCATACTTCTTATTGCCCATTAAACTTTTTCCATCATAATGCCATCAGATGCCTCCGCTATTTCTCATTCGCAATTGAGTACTCGGACCCAGCGCCAGCATTTTGGGCCTATTCATATTTAAGAGGAAGAAGAAGAAGTATCTTCACGCTCATATCCCCGAAGGGCTTGGTAGAGGCACAATCAGGGCACCCACGACTAGCCGAAGACACTAAGTCCCTCAATGTGATAGGTGGCAAGCCTATCGCTAACCGGGTTCATTTCCATTCCCCAGAAACACTTTTTCATTAGAAAATTTTAAAAACCCAATTTTCTTTTTGTTGCCTGACCTTGGATTCGAACCCGGAACCTCATGCAGTTAAGTCCACCAACTGAACCGCTAGACCACAGAGGCGATATTCTTATATATCTACGAGCACATAAAATTCACTTCACCGTTTTAACACGTCATGCGTGCTTGCAAAAAATTAACCACTCTTAGACTTAATTCTATTCATTATGGAGGCAGACGAACAACTCCGAGACTTCTTCGCCTCCCTCCAAAATAGTTTGGTGTTCACCTCGAAGTTGTTATCCAACCTCTCTTTTAGTTTCATTCTTTCTCTTTCGCGTTTCTTTTTCACTAAGTGTTTGGTGATATTCTTGCAACAACGGTACATTTCTTTCTTCAAATCTTTCATACTGTCATTCGACTGCAAACATGCTACATAGTGTAGCCAAGCTTTCTTCTTTTTTTCGACTAAGATTTTTACCTCCTCATCCTACCATGCGTCACCAATCATAGACTAGTGCATCTTTGCACTTACACATACCTCTTTCGCAACATCAAGCATGCTATCTTTCAAAACATTCCAACAGTCATCTACGTCTAAGTCCGGTAGGCACACACTATTCAGCCTGTCTTGGACTTGACTTTCATACATGCTTCCTACACTCGGGTCTTGCAACTTTTCACTCTTAATTCTTTAAAGCCCTCCAAGCTCGCCAGTGCCTCCACTTCTTAAACAGACCCCTAAACCTGCTCATAACCAAGTAGTGGTCCGTTTTAAGAGTTGGCCCTCTGAAGGCTCTCTCGTCCATTAAACACTTCCGGAGGCGACTATCAGCCAAAATCAAATCTATCATACTCATTTGATCATTCCTTCTCCATGTATACGTATGTACGTCCTTATGCTGAAACATTGTGTTAGACACAATAAAAAAAAATTCCACACATAAATCTACAATATGCTTACCAGCATCATTCACTTTCTTATCACCAAGAACGGCCTCGTAACCGTCCCGTCGTGTCGTGTCCCCACCCAACCATTCAAGTCACCACACACAATCACTTTTTCATTTCCTATTGCCCTTGCCGAAATAATGCTTAAATGTAATGTCTGGTTCCTATTTTCTTGAAACGAGTCATTTCTTGTACAAGTTGTAACCTTAATTAGGTCTGTCGGTAAGATATCTAATTACGTTCTCTCGTAGCAGGTAGTTAAGACGAACCATTACGTATGATTGTGGATGTAAATAATACCTTGTGAGTGGTAATACTTACGGATTACGCTTGGTTGATTTCAAAAACAGGATCTAACAACGGTGTCAAATATGGATTTTATATTGACTAGGATAGTCAAAATTGTGCAAAGCGTGAAGATTAGCAAGCAATTAAAATAAAAGTTTCAAATATATAAAAAAAAATTTGGAACGCTATGAAAAGTTACAGAATTACTAAAAGATTTCAACCAGGTTTTATTAATTTATTTTCGTAACACGCCGTCGCGTTATAGCATCTCGGAACAAGTTAGACGTCACATTGCCTTGTAGAACTCAAGTCGGTCATCTCGTAGCACTTCGTGCCAGCCGTAGCATAAACTTGTAGTTTATGCTACGATTTGACACGATTATTTGCTACGAAAATTAAAAGATGCTATTTATGATTGAACATTTCAATATAACTTTTAAAAACTTTTGCATTATTTAATTTTTTTCTGTAACAAAATATATTTTTAATCTTGTCAACCATTTTTAATCCAATGACTACTGAAATTAATTAATGAATTAGTAATTGTAGTGTGTATATATAACAATATTTCACATGAACATAATTAACTACTTGTAGAAATCATATATTTAATTATATCTCGACACTTTATAGATATAAAGCAACTCTATTATCGCAGGATATTGGATCGACGGCCCCAGATTAACGTTTTAATTACATTTATAAATGCAATGAAGGTAAAATAAAGAAAGTAAAGCGAAGTGCAATTTTTTTAGTTTTTCCACAGATTTTTCAGTTGCAATAAAATATACAACACGGAACTTTTGAATAAGAGATAATTTATTTAGCATGTCTTATAATAACATTTATTTTCGCCATTGTCTGTATGTCAGTATGTTTGTCAAAAAGATTAAATAAAACTGTTTAAATGTTTTAGTTAAACCAAGTTTTTTAATTAAACAGCATTTGTAAAAACACACAGTATATAGTGCAGCAAAAAGCAACTATTAGATTAGATAGATGCCAGGACCAAAAGCTACTCCATATTTAAATAAAGCTGTATATTTTGGTCCTATCAAAATTGGATTTCCGTGTTTCAAATAAACCGTATTTGAATAAACAAACACACGGACTGCGGTTGCAACGATAAACCGTTTAAAATAGTATGATTTATACTAATGCAATTTTCTTCGGACTTTGTTCTTTGCAACTGTAATTAGAAACATTTTTTTCATGAAAGTGGGTGTTATTGGAATACAGCAACCGAGTTCGTTATATCGTGACTTTTAATTTTATTATTAAAATGATTTTGTTCACTGACTCCAAAAATGTTATTAAGTCGACTGTCGGTTTTGTTGTGTAGGTTAATCACGAGATTTCATGGCCAACTACAAACCGATTTTGATAGTACTTTATACATAAGTTGGTCATGATTGATGATAAATGATAGGTAAATACCTCAGGGTGGTCCTGTATTGATTTTATAATGATTCAACTAGTGATTTTTAGTTTTAAAAATCACAAAAATAGTTTCAGAGCCTTTCGGAGATTTGATTGTTTGTTGGAATACAAACAAATGTATAATCAAAATATCTTGTCTTAATATTAGTGTAGATGACTGTGTTTTACTAGATTTGAGGTCCTTCAAAACAAATGGCTAATATAAGAAAATGTAAATGTACAGTCAATATGTTAGATAACCTAGTAGTATTTATTCCAAAAATTCAATTTATGTAACGGGCTGTACAAGTTTGCAAAAGACTGGGAGTAAGTAAAATAAAATATAACTGTGTGTACTAAAAATTTAATCCAAAACTGGACGATCTTCAAGAAATAAGGAGCAATCTTATTTCCTTTCTTCAAAATAGTAAGTCAAAATCGCTAGTAATATTAAGCGATACACCGAAAACATCACTGTAATCCAAGAACACTTTGGTAATAAAATGTTATAATACACTTTACATTGCGTGCCAAGATCATGACTTCTAAATAAGTGCTGTAATAAATTCGTCGATGTAAGAAGTGCAATGAAAATGTGCTTGAATTTTCTTCGCGTACTTGTATCACTTGCGGGTTCTCTTGGCATGCAATGAATATACTAAAGGATAAACTAATCTTTTTCACTGGGATATTATAGAATATTTACGACATCATACATTTTCTTCTTACTTTACTCATATAACTTCTTTAAAACTTTAGCACTGATTCTGACATTAAAGCAAATTCAATTTATTTTAATTAAGGGATTTATTTCGGTTTGATTTTGTTTGATCACATTTTTGTGAGGTCAAATCCTACTTTTATTAGCCGTCAGAAAGAAATTAGCCGAATAGGGTGAAAATTTAATAATTGCGTAGTACATACATATATATCTTTACGCCAAATCCCTCACGTCGTAGGCAGAGAGTATCGAGTGACAAATTTCATGATCCTTTTAGATCTGTCTAGTGTCCTCTACCTATAATATCTGTTAGGAAATCGGCATGAAAAACAATAAATCTTAAACATTTTTGTTAGTAGAGTTAAGCTAAAATCTTTTTATATTTTTTTGTTTTATTTTTTAAGTTTTTTATTATTTTTTAGAACTTTTTACTGAATATAAGCAGGTGTTTTTCTGTTTGTGTGATTCATATTTGATCAAGGTCCGATGTACATCTTCAAGTTATACCTAAATATATACTGGTAAATTTGTAAGTATTTCTAAATGTTATCATACTAGATTAACATCGATAATACAAGCATATCATCTAACTCCAAAGTGAGCTATTTGCTTAATTTGGAGTTAGATTAATTTGTGTAACTTGTCCAGGGATATGTTGTTTTAAAGAAACCGTTAATTTCAATTTTCAACAACACTGATTTTGCGTCAACTTCGAGATAACGTCTAGTTTGAGAGTAAGCATTCAAAGGATTGGTGCTCCTAATTACATAAAGGGTCTTAATCAGTAAGCACCCTACCTAAAATAATATTTACAAATCATTCACCCTTTCAATAAAAGTATAAATGAAAACATTGCTATTGCTACGACAACGTTTTCAATGGAAAACTTATGCTTTCTGAATGTAAATGTAAGCAGAATTGAGGTCTATGTTAATGGGGACCGCACATCCCGCTCCAAGAGCACCCGACAGGCTACGATTAATTTATGAAGATTATGATGGTGGTGTTGAGGATGATATTATCTTAACTGCATTGTGATATTGTCATAACTGTGTCAACACAAAGATCGTGGCGATTACGGCGAAGACGGTATTGATAGTGATGTAGTGGCGATGTGGTAATGATTTCATGACAATGTCGTGACTGTGTCGTGATGGGTTCGTGATGATATTGTGACGGTGTTTTGAGAGCGACGGGGAAGATAACATCATGACTGTGTCTCGAAGAGGTCGTAATGGTGTCATCAGTTCTGGTAATGGTGTTCTTTATTTATTTCTTTAGGTTTTGACAATCTCGTTAGTATTTTGCCATTAGTCAAGTAGAAATTTGCAACAAATTTTGTATCAATTATAATTAGTCATCAGTCGTAAGTCGTCAGTAAGTCATGTCAGGCTCTTGGGTAAGGTGGTGGCCTTTTGACACAAGCTCATGTAATGAGATTTGGCGGCAACGAGGAAATATACGATACACTGATTTCTTCATAATTATTTCATTTGTGCACTTTCACTGCACAAAATTGTACAAAATGCCACAAAAATTGACTAATTTCACTCAATATTAACACGAAATTCAATAATTATGAAAAAAACTTCGACCATCTTTTCTCTCGATGGCGCCAAAACTCGTGATGGTGTTGGTCACGATGCCGTGATGTTTTCAAGAATGTGTCTTAACAGTGTTCCGGTATCAATAAAACGAATCCCCATTTCGCGTGGTCATCACGTTCTACCGCATGGACCAATTTTGGAAATTCTGTTTTTGTTCTGCTGGTTATTATCAGGATATGGTTATTATGAAATTAACTACTGTGAAGTAGCAGGAAAAATGAAAAAAAAAAACAGATTTTTAATAAAAACGAACTGGTAGTAGCGATGACTAGCGACACGAAGTTCACCGGGTCAGCTAGTATGAAATGGTTTTAATTACAGTTTTGAAAATAGAACCACCTGATTATATTTTAAAATTTAATTTAAGTTGCCGAAATAAACACGTAACAACCATACAGACCTTTGTAGCCTCTTAAAAAATGCAAGTCAAATCGAAATATCTTATTGATTCCGTTATTTCTAATTGTAGAAGTAAAGTTGTATACTCAAATTTTTGAGTTTTAATAGACAACTGAACAAAATCTACTGATATTTAAACTCACTGCAGAAAGAGAAAGTTATGTATTTTACCATTTACCCACTACTCTAAAACGTTCATGATATTGTCTTGAAGTCATATTTTGTTCATATACTCATATCAAAAGAAAAGGTTACTGAGGAGTGCCGAAGACTGGAACTATCTTTTGTGTTTCTAAAGAAATGTAACTTTGACGTATTTATAACGAGAGTGAATAGGTTTCTTAAAACCATAACACTTTAAACTAACACAAAGCGCCAAAATATTTCTTTTCAGTTTCCAAGGTATATACCAGTTTAGATGAGAACTGCTTATAGTTCATCCTCCGTGTTTTTTCCCCTTCCTGCTGTTATAAACGTATTTAACTCTTATCTGGGACAGACCATCTAAAGCTTAATAGAGCTTCTAATATTTCTAACTGTCCCGTCAAACTTTGCACCGCCTCGTTTTATTCCAGTTTCTTTTGTAGCTTATTCTTGAACAATTAATATTATTTATTTTTAATATAGAAAGGAAGATCTATAATTCTGTTGTAATATGGGACTAAACTTTTAGGTCGCTCGGCCAAACATTTAGCTTCAATATTAATCCAGGTGGAGACTAATCCAATAAATCAATATCTAAATAAGAATGTGGATAGATATTGGTGCCCCCCTTGGTTCTTCACCCCTATATTCCCGAAGAGGTAGGCAGAGGCACAACCATGGCACCCACGACTAGCCGAATTTATTAAGTCCCACAGTGGGATAGGTAGCAAGCCTTTCGCCAAACCGGATACTTATAACTCGGCGTGTTTGTATGAAAATGACATAGAAAGTGGAGGAAGCCTGATAGGTCTGTGAGGATCTAGATATTTGGGTAGACTTCTGCCTACCATGTAAGAGACTAAGTGTAAAGATACGTGAAAAACAAAAAAATCGTTACTCCACTGCCTTATTTGTGCCTGCCTCTATAATGTTGGCCCGGGCTCTTTTCAGAATAGACCACCTGCCTTTTTGTCAAGCAGTTTGTTAAAGGCCAGCATAGGCTTACCGTCACTACCACCGTGACATCCGACTAGGTGGTAAAGTTTCGCATCGACTCGCCTGGTTAGTACCACCGCCTTACCTATTCAGGTTCCGGTTAGGAGGATAAGTTAGCCGGTATACTTGTTGTTGCTGTGTTGCTTGAGGTCTAATATCCCGACCTCAGGTTAGTATCCACCTTTGGTGACTCTAGGCGGCATGAATTTCTTACCATCAGGAAATCCGTCTGCTTGTTAAACACCTTCCAATATCATAAAAATAAATAAAAATATATACTGGTTCAACTACTACTTGCTACTACTGGTTCAACTACTTGCTATATACTGGTTCAAAGGACTTACATTCTATCAACACAGCACAGTGGCATACAGAACAGCATAGTGTCTGGTATCTATAGACTGTGGTTGTCTCTAACCATAGGTGGAGCTGTGTACTTTATCTTAATGTAAATATCTTGTTAACATTTAGACAAGTACATACGATTTATTTCAATAATTTAGTTAAAATAACATAAATATGAACATAACAAGACATTATTGCTTTGTAACATAAAATATATGTTCCTCTAAGAGTTCATTTCATATTGAAACATTATACCCTTTACTTAGCAGGTTCTGTTGTAGGTTTTGTTCAAAATGAAACCTTGAATCTCCCTTAAATACTCGTACAATAATATGAAAACGATATAAATCAAGCAGTTGTACCCTAAAACAGCTAAACGGACAACCTGATAAAAAAATTAAAGTTTCCGGTAATCCTAAACTATAATTAAGTATAATTAAATATGTTTAAAGTACATACACAACTTTTTCATAAATTCACTTTATTTTAAAATTCTTACAAAATGCACGACCGCTATCTAGTTACAGGTGTACTAGTTACATATTTACATTAGAATATCCATAAAGCTTAATAACAGCTAGATGGGATAGTAAAATGGGAAATAACAGAGACCTATTAAACCACTTGCTAAAGACAAGTTTTACTTACATTAAGATATACTTAACATATAAAAAATTCGTTTTATAAATGCCAGTCTTTTTTAAAACATGAACTTGAACCCTGTAATTTAGAGCGGCCTGAAATATATTTGTAAGTCCCTCAACAAATGAAGGAGTGCATCAAAGCTATGAAGTGATGGACACAAATATCAAACTTCAGAAACGAGGTGTACTGGGACTAGATTTCTTCGTATTTTATGTACCGGGTTTATTTCGCTGAGATAAAAATAACATAGATTTTTGAAATATAAATAAATCTCTCGTGAACCGATTACACCGGTTGACTCAGAGGTTACTTTGATGTAAAATATAGTTGATTGTGTCGCTAAACGTTTTTATATGTCATTCGAAAATAAATGTAAAACTTCATAGTGTATCATGGCAGGTGATAAGTCATTCTAACTTTTTTTGATTTATTTGTGCCTGTTATTTTTCCAAAAGGATAAGACTAACCCACCATTTACTTCTGAAATAAACTTATAAGTGAGATAACTAGGTCTGATTAGTGAACTCGCTGGATCTGCAGTATTTGCCGTTGTCACTTTCCAGTTTTGTAAATAGACCTGACTAACTTAAGCAAGAAACATAAAATCGTAGTCTGAAACAAGGATTCATCATAAATATTTACATCAGTTACTTTATGGATTGGGTTTCTCGCTATTAGATATAAAACTACTTGGTTGCGGAATAAACTGAGTGAACGCTATGAAAAGTTACAGAATTACTGAAAGATTTCAACCAGGTTTTATTAATTTATTTTCGTAACACGCCGCCGCGTTGTAGCATCTCGTAACAAGTTAGACGTCACGTAGCCTTGTAGAACTCATGTCGGTCATCTCGTAGGTCGTAGTCTCGTGCCAGCCGTAGCATTATATTTTAGTTGGATGCACGATTATTTGCTACGAAAATTAAAAGATGCTATTTATGATTGAAAAGTTCAATATAACTTTTAAAACTTTTGCATTATTTGATTTTTTTATGTAACAAAATATATTTTTAATCTTGCTAACCATTTTTAATCCAATGACTACTGAAATTAATTAATGAATTAGTAATTGTAGTGTGTATATATTACAATATTTCACATGAACATAACTACTTATAAGAAATCATATATTTAATTATATCTCGACACTTTATAGATAAAAAGCAACTCTATTATCGCAGGATACTGGATCGTCGGTCCCAGATTAACGTTTTAATAACATTTATAAATGCAATGAAGGTAAAATAAAGAAAGTAAAGAGAAGTGCATTTTTTTTAGTTTTTAACAGATTTTTCAGTTGCAACAAAATATACAACACGGAACTTTTTAATAAGAGATAATTTATTTAGCATATTTTATAATAACATTTATTTTCGCCATTGTCTGTATGTCAGTATGTTTGTCAAAAAGATTACATAAAACTGTTTAAATGTTTTAGTTAAAGCAAGTTTTTTAATTAAACAGCATTCGTAAAAACACACAGTATATAGTGCAGCAAAAAGCAAATATTAGATTAGATAGATGCCAGGACCAAAAGCTAGTCCATATTTAAATAAAGCTGTATATTTTGGTCCTATCAAAATTGGATTTCCGTGTTTCAAATAAACCGTATTTGAATAAACAAACACACGGACGGCGGTTGCAACGATAAACCGTTTAAAATAGTATGATTTATACTAATGCAATTTTGTTCAGACTTTGTTCTTTGCAACTGTAATTAGAAACATTTTTTTCATAAAAGTGGGTGTTATCGGAATACAGCAACCGAGTTCGTTATATCGTGACTTTTAATTTTATTATTAAAATGATTTTGTTCACTGACTCCAAAAATATTATTAAGTCGACTGTAGGTTTTGTTGTGTAGGTTAATCACGAGATTTCATGGCCAACTACATACCGATTTTGATAGTACTTTATACATAAGTTGGTCATGATTGATGATAAATGATAGGTAAATACCTTAGGGTGGTCCTGTATTGATTTTATAATGATTCAACTAGTGATTTTTAGTTTTAAAAATCACAAAAATAGTTTCAGCGCCTTTCGGTGATTTGATTGTTTGTTGGAATACAAACAAATCTACAGTCAAAATATCTTGTCTTAATATATGTGTAGATGACTGTATTTTATTAGAACATTAACAATAGTTTTTAATAGAGCATAGATTTTATAGTTTATCAAGATTTGAGGTCCTTCAAAACAAATGGCTAATAATAAAAATGTTAGATAACCTAGTAGTATTTATTTCAAATATTCAATTTATGTAACGGACTGTACAACTTGAAAAACTCTGGGAATAAGTAACATAAAATATAACTGTATGTAATAAAAACTTAATAAAAAAAATTGGCTGAACTTCAAGAAATAAAGAGCAAACTTATTTCCTTTCTTCAAAATAGTAAGTCAAAATCGCTAGTAATATTAAGCGATACACCGAAAACATCACTGTAATCCAAGCACACTTTGGCAATAAAATGTTATAATACACTTTACATTGCGTGCTAAGATCATGACTTCTAAATAAGTGCTGTAATAAATTCGTCGATGTAAGAAGTGCAATGAAAATGTGCTCGAATTTTCTTCGCAGACCTGTATCACTTGCGGGTTCTCTTGGCAAGCAATGAATATACTAAAGGATAAACTAATCTTTTTCACTGGGATATTGTAGAATATTTACGACATCATAAATTTTCTTCTCACTTTACTCATATAACTTCTTTAAAACTTTAGCACTGATTCTGACATTATAAAGCAAATTCAATTTATTTTAATTAAGGTATTTATTTCGGTTTGATTTTGTTTGATCCCATTTTTGTGAAGTCAAATCCTACTATTATTAGCCGTCAGAAAGAAATTAGCTGAGTAGGGTAAAAATTTAATAATTACGTAGTACATACATATATATCTTTACGCCAAATCCCTTACGTCGTAGGCAGAGAGTATCGAGTGACAAATTTCACGATCCTTTCAGATCTGTCTAGTGTCCTCTACCTATAATATCTGTTAGGAAATCGGCATGAAAAACAATAAATCTTAAACATTTTTGTTAGTAGAGTTAAGCTAAAATCTGTTCATATTTTTTTAGTTTTTTATTATTGTTTAGAACTTTTTACTGAATATAAGCAGGTGTTTTTCTGTTTGTGTGATTCATATTTGATCAAGGTCCGATGTACATCTTCAAGTTTTGCCTAAATATATACTGGTAAATATGTAAGTATTTCTAAATGTTATCATACTAGACTAATATCGATAATACAAGCATATCATCTAACTCCAAAGTAAACTATTTGCTTACTTTGGAGTTAGATTTATTTGTGTAACTTGTCCAGGGATATGTTTTTTTAAGAAACCTTTAATTTTAATTTTTAACAACACTGATTTTGGGTCAACTTTGAGATAACGTCTAGTTTGAGAGTAAGCATTCAAAGGATTGGTGCTCCTAATTACATAAAGGGTCTTAATCAGTAAGCACCCTACCTAAAATAATATTTACAAATCATTCACCCTTTCAATAAAAGTATAAATGAAAACATTGTTATTGCTACGACAACCTTTTTAATGGAAAACTTATGCTTTCTGAATGTAAATACAAGCAAAGTTGAGGGCTATGTTAATGGGGACCGCACCTCCCGCTCCAAAAGCACCCGTCAGGCTACGATTAATTTATGAAGATTATGGTGGTGGTGTTGAGGATGATATTATCTTAACTATATTGTGATATTGTCATGACTGTGTCAACACAAAGATCGTGGCGATTACGGCGAAGACGGTATTGATAGTGATGTAGTGGCGATGTGGTTATGATTTCATGACAATGTCGTGACTGTGTCGTGATGGGTTCGTGATGATATTGTGACGGTGTTTTGAGAACGACGGGGAAGATAATATCATGACTGTGTCTCGAAGATGTCGTAATGGTGTCATCAGTTTTGGTAATGGTGTTCTTTATTTATTTCTTTAGGTTTTGGCAATCTCGTTAGTATTTTGCCATTAGTCAAGTAGAAATTTGCAACAAATTTTGTATCAATTATAATTAGTCATCAGTCATAAGTCGTCAGTAAGTCATGTCAGGCTCTTGGGTAAGGTGGTGGCCTTTTGACACAAGCTCATGTAATGAGATTTGGCGGTAACGAGGAAATATACGATACACTGATTTCTTCATAATTATTTCATTTGTGCACTTTCACTGCACAAAATTGTACAAAATGCCACAAAAATTGACTAATTTCACTCAATATTAACACGAAATTCAATAATTATGAAAAAAACTTCGACCATCTTTTCTCTCGATGGCGCCAAAACTCGTGATGGTGTTGGTCACGATGCCGTGATGTTTTCAAGAATGTGTCTTAACAGTGTTCCGGTATCAATAAAACGAATCCCCATTTCGCGTGGTCATCACGTTCTACCGCATGGACCAATTTTGGAAATTCTGTTTTTGTTCTGCTGGTTATTATCAGGATATGGTTTTTATAAAAGGAACTACTGTGAAATAGCAGGAAAAATGAAAAAAAAAAAACAGATTTTTAAAAAATACGAACTGGTAGTAGCTGTTAATGTCTAGCGATACGAAGTTCACCAGGTCGGCTAGTATGAAATGGTTTTGATTACAGTTTTGCATATAGAACCACCTATTTAAATACATGATCTACCTTAAATATAATAATTTTAAAATTTAATTTTAGTTGCCGAAATAAAAGCGTAACAACCATAGAGACCTGTGTAGCCTCTTAAAAAAATGCAAGTCAAATCGAAGTTATTGATTCCGTCATTTCTAATTGTAGAAGTAAAGTTGTATACTCAAGTTTTTGAGTTTTAATAGACAACTGAACAAAATCTACTGATATTTAAACTCACTGCAGAAAGAGAAAGTTATGTATTTTATCATTTACCCACTACTCTAAAACGTTCATGCTATTGTCTTGCAGTCATATTTTGTTCATATACTCATATCAAAAGAAAAGGTTACTGAGGAGTGCCGAGGACTGGAATTATCTTTCATAAGCAGTGTTTCTAAAGAAATACAAATTTAACGTATTTATAACGAGAGTGAATAGGTTTCTTAAAACCATAACACTTTAAACTAACACAAAGTGCCACAATATTTCTTTTCAGTTTCCAAGGTATATACCAATTTAGATGAGAACTGCTTATAGTTCATCCTCCGTGTTTTTTCACCTTCCTGCTGTTATAAACGTATTTAACTCTTATCTGGGACAGACCATCTAAAGCTTAATAGAGCTTCTAATATTTCTAACTGTCCCGTCAAACTTTGCACCGCCTCGTTTTATTCGAGTTTCTTTTGTAGCTAATTCTTGAACAATTAATGTTATTTATTTTTTAAATGGAAAGGAAGATCTAAAATTCTGTTATAATATGGGACTAAACTTATAGGTCGCTCGGCCAAACATTTAGCTTCATTATTAATCCAGGTGGAGACTAATCCAACAAATCAATATCTAAATAAGAATGTGGATAGATATTGGTGCCTCATGATACTTATGAAGTAGTATCTTCACCCCTATATTCCCGAAGAGGTAGGCAGAGGCACAACCATGGCACCCACGACTAGCCGAATTTACTAAGTCCGACAGTGGGATAGGTAGCAAGCCTATCGCCAAACCGGATACTTATAACTCGGCGTGTTTGTATAAATATGACATAGAAAGTGGAGGAAGCCTGATAGGTCTGTGAGAATCTAGATATTTGGGTAGACTTCTGCCTACCACGTAAGAAACTAAGTGTAAAGATACGTGAAAAACAAAAAAAAATCATTACTCCACTGCCTTATTTGTGCCTGCCTCTATAATGTTGGCCTGGGCTTCTTTCCAGAATAGACCACCTGCCTTTTTGTGAAGCAGCTCGTTAAAGGCCAGCGTAGGCTTACCGTCACTACCACCGTGACATCCGACTAGGTGGTAAAGTTTCGCATCGACTCGCCTGGATTGGTACCACCGCCTTACCTATTCCTGTCGGCATAACGTCAGTGCTTGTCTGACGTGTTCCGGTTAGGAGGATAAGTTAGCCGGTAAACTTGTTGTTGTTGTGTTGCTCGAGGTCTAATATCCCGGACCTCAGGTTAGTATCCACCTTTGGTGACTCTAGGCGGCGTGAATTTCTTACCATCAGGAAATCCGTCTGCTTGTTAAACACCTTCCAATATCATAAAAATAAATAAAAATATATACTGGTTCAACTACTACTTAACTACTACTGGTTCAACTACTTGCTATATACTGGTTCAAAGGCCTTACATTCTATAATACAGCACAGTGGCATACAGAACAGCATAGTGTCTGGTATCTATAGACTGTAGTTATCTCTAACCATAAGTGGAGCTTTGTGCTTAATCTATATGCAAATATCTTCTTAACATTAAGACAAGTAGATACGATTTATTTCAATAATTTAGTTAAAATAACATAAATGTGAACATAACATGACATTATTGCTTTGTAACATAAAATATATGTTCCTCTAAGAGTTCATTTCATATTAAAACATTATACCCTTTACTTAGCAGGTTCTGTTGTAGGTTTTGTTCAAAATGAAACCTTGAATCTCCCTTAAATACTCGTACAATAATATGAAAACGATATAAATCGAGCAGTTGTCACCTGAAATAGCTAAACGGACAACCTGATAAAAAAAATTAAAGTTTTCGGCAATCCTATACTATAATTAAGTATAATTAAATATGTTTAATGTGCAAACACATTTTTTTCATAAATTCACTTTATTTTAAAGTTCTTAAAAAATTTTCGACCGCTTTCTAGTTACAGGTGTACTAGTTACATATTATTAGAATATCTATAAAGCTTAATAACAGCTAGATGGGATAGTAAAATGGGAAATAACAGAGACCTATTAAACCACTTGCTAAAGCCAAGTTTTACTTACATTAAGATATACTTAACATGTTATCGCTTTCTAAATAATTCTCGTATATATTGCAATGGTTACTGAAAGCCCTTACTTCACCTTACTCGCTTTATTCTACCTTCATTGCGTTTATAAATGTTACTAAAACGTTAATCTTGGGCGGACGATTCAGTAACCTGCGGTAATGGACTTAGTTGCTTTATGTCTATAAACTGTCTGGATATAATAAAAAATGTGGCTTCTACAAGTAATTAAACATTATGTTCCTGTGAACTAATAGGATGTAAATAGACAACAATTACTTTTATTTATTCATTCATTTCTGTAGTTATTAGATTAAAAATGGTTAACTAGATTGAAGTTTTGTTACATAGCAAAATTTCAATTAAAATACAAAATGATAATAGTGATATTAAAATGTTCAACCATAGTTAGCACCCTTACATATCCGTAGCAAATAAGCGTGCATCCAAATACAAGTTCACGCTACGGCTGGCACGAAGTACTACGAGATGATCTACTCGAGTTCTACAAGGCTACACGACGGCTGACTTGTTGCGATATGCTACGACTGCTTTCTACGAAAATAAATTAATACGCCTGATGGAAATATTTTAGTGAGTGTGTAACTATTCATAGCGTTCATACACTTCGTTGCGCAAACAAGTAGTTACATTTTGTAATGGCGAGAAACCAAATCCATAAAGTAACTGATGTAAATGTTAATGGTGAGTTGTCGTTTCAGGCAGCGATCTTATATTTCTTGTGTGCGTTAGTCAGATTTACTTTCAGAACTGGAAAATGACAACGGCAAACCTAAGAGACATGGAGGCAAGAAAAATTGATGATGAAAATTATGCGGACAAGTTCACTAATAAGACATAGTTACCACACTTATAAGTTTATTTCAGCAGTAAATGATGGGTTCGTCACATCCATTTGATTAATAACTAGCAAAATATATCAAAAATGAAAGAGGAGTGGCTACTTACGTGCCCTTTGTAACATATTTACTTGTGATATGTACATCTTACTAACCTTGTAAATACCTTTGTTTTATCATCTTCTGTTCTAGTATTCATATTAATTACTTGTAATGCGTACATCTTTCGATCCTTGTAAATAACTGTTTTTTTTACTATTTCTGATCTCGTGTCCCTTATGATTGTTTTTGTTTCTGTTTTTACTGTGTTTTTCACAGTTTTTCTGTTTAATAATCCTTTTAAA